>VXCM01002562.1:0-93309 GCA_014773175.1 Lucifuga dentata
TTTTTTTTTTTTTTTTTTTGGCTTTGTTAAAGCTGTCGCCATCTTTAGCATTAGCGATAGGTTACCTTTATTGCAGTCGAATGCATTACCACAAAATAAGGCCTACGTTTTTTTCTACAGAGTTATATGAACACCTCCCTGAAACACGGGTTGAAAATATAAAAATAAAATAAAACTTAAAAATAAATAAATAATGGAACCAATAATATATGGAGATATTGCAATTTATGACACCCAACATAACAAACATCAATTAAAGGTAAGTGATTGAAAACAAGAATTAATGTTATACGGTTGTGATCATTTGGTATCACAGAAACATTAATGAAAAAAATTATGAAAAATATCTCTTTTACTATTTTTATTATTATATTTGAAACGGATTTTTTTTAAACCCTCGAGCTTTTATTTTGAAGGCTACCACCTGTCCTTCTTTTCCTCCTTTTTGCGGTCGCTTCCTTCGCGCGCCCTCTGTAGGCTGCTGCTGGAACTGCTCAAATTACAGTGGAGAAGGCAGGTAGGAGGGAACCAACAGCGCAGATTTTAACTTACTGTAGAGGGGAACGCATTAACAGTCTGTCTGGAGTTTTTGATCGATATTTGACAGCAGCCGAGTGTGGAGAGAAATCAACCGAGACGTCGTTGATGGCTGGGAGATGGACCGGAGGCATTTGCGTTTACCAGCGCTGCATATCGCCATGAAGCCACCAGCTTCATGTTACCGATTCCTGCCTCTCAGTGCTTTCACTGCAGCCTGCAGCTCGGACCGTTGAAGTTAAACCGGTGGGTCGGTTTCTACAACGCACAGTTCTGCCCATCAACCTGCATTGCATCGTCCTCTTCGCTAATACATGATTTTCAGTTTTCTACGAAACGCAGTTTTCAGTTCATCGGTTTCTGTTTGAGTGGTGTTTTGATGAGACCTAAAAATAAAAATGAGAGTATAAGGAGGTCATAGCTGCCATCTGAGGGATATTCCTCAATTATAACCTGTAAGTACACAACGCATTAAGATTCTTTCTCTGCTGTCACTCACAGGCTACAGAAGGCTGAACTCCTTTGGGTGACAGTCCTGATCTTTTTGGCTCTGATGATATGAGAAGCTGGAGGAGACCGTGATGGAGCTCCAGGACTTGGGCTGGCTGTTTCTGCTGGGTCTCTTTTTGGCTTCCTTGCTCATTGTGCTGGGATGGCTGGTACAGTACTCACGGGCTGTACTGCGGCTCTGGAAAGCCAGGAAGACAGCCAAGCAGGACAGAGAGAGAGCCTGGCAGGAGCTTCCCCTCACACAGTCCCACCACAGCCAGGCTGGGGGTGTGTGGGGCTTCCTGATGAAGCTTCGCTCTGGCCATGATGGAGGAGTTGCCTCAGAGGCTGGGGTGAAAGGCTTGCTGACCTCTCTATTCTCCTTCAAGTCCTTCCGGGAACACTGGCAGAGAGCCTGGGTCAAAGCACTGAATGAGCAAGCCTGCAGGCATGGGGTAAGTTGATAATATGAGTTCTTGATTCATCTACATATGGATGTTAGTGGGAGGAGGAGGAATAGAAATCCTATTGCAAAGCAGAGAACATCGGATATCTATGCACTTGCATGATAATAGCACACCTAAGGTAACCTCATTACGAAAAGGCATTAATAGTTTATCACAAGCTGCTACATTTGGTTTGGCACAGGCCCATGTGCGCTGGAAGTGCGTGTAGGAAGGAGAGGCCAGATGAAGGTGGAGGTGTAGGTGTATGAGGGGCAGAGTCTTGCATAACAACCCAATAAATGCACAAGAGTCTGGAAGCAACAGCCCAGCCACAGTATGAACACCCACTCCTCACAAAAATAGGGTGATGCTCACTGCATCAGGGGGGAAATGCATGTGTTCAGCTACAGCGGGAAAATCGATGGTAGGATGACTGACTCACCTATAGTGGAGGAATTATTCTTAAGACATGTTGTCATATGCCAAAATACAAACAGGTGGGAAGCTTGTTATTAATATTAATGAAATGCCTGTCAGTGTAGAAGGCAAATAAACAAGCTGTCATCTCTGTTTTCCTCTGTATTGTCTAATCTGCACACAGCTATTTCACACTCAAACCATCAGTGTGTGTCATCATGAATTCAGCATCCCAGACAGGTGATGTTCTGTCTTGTGTTGGAGGCTCATAGGAAGTTTCTAAAGGCCCTGCTCTTTTTAAAAGGTTCTTTTGATCTGTGTGTATCAAAGTCTGCCACACAGTCAGATTTTTCCTGTGAGCACTTGAATAGGAGATGAATCCTCTGCCCCCTGCTTAGAAAGTGTGTGTGCGTGTGTGTTGAATGAAAGATGAGTTCGCAGGGAGTTTAAAGGGGTCAGATAAATCCAGAGTGGATCTGGAAAATAAATAGGAGGCCTGAGCTGATTGCAAATTCTCCTTCAGACATTAGAGAAATATTCATTTAGTCGGAGTGCTTTCCAGAGAAATGTGCTCGATGCTTTGGCTGACATCACAATTAATTGGTTATTTTTGTTAGAGAGGCTACACTGTGCACTGAGCTCCAAAACATAGACCCGAAACACTGACCAGACACATGTAATACGAGAAAACACTACATACTGTGCAAGTCTTCACACAGTGAACACAGTTTTAACTGACAAAGCTGTATGTCTATAAAGCTTCCCAGCCATCCAGGTCATTGGATATCTAGCATCCAGGCTATCTAATGAGTCCAGTGACTCACATGACTCCCATGTGACTTATTAAGTCACCTGGCACAAAGTGTGTGGAAACGACAAGGTTAAATGACGTTTTACTGCCCACCACTAACTCAGAACTGAAGAACTTGGATTAGAGACGTTGTTAGTATCTCTACTAAACAGCAAGTCCAGTTGCCTTGAACTGCTACTGCAACATATGACAAAGCTATATGTTGCCAGGATTTAACACCAGCACATCAATCAGCATGATCAAAATCAACAAAAGGATGGAAATCCCATCTTCACATCTCCACCACATTAATCTGATCAACTGATTGTTTGGCTATTTGTCTGCCAAGTTTCAACCAAATCTGTTCTTTTTTTTTTTGTCAAATTATAACAAAGATACAATAGATATCAAAACACGATATCCTTTAACTTATTTCATAAGGACACAAATAGACCTCATCTTAGAACACTTGCAATAAAAATGAAATATAAAGAAGACAATGCATAGTATGAGATACCGTACAGGTACATGCATATATGAATGTCCAAACACATTGTACCTATGCTGATACTGTATGTACATTGTTATACTGGTAAGAGAAGTTCATAGTTTTTTGTTTTTTTTTGACACTATGTTTTGAAAGTACCCTGAAAGTACCCAGTTTCTTCAAGTTTTAAGGCTTCTTTGGATATAACTTATTTTTTTTTAATGCAGTATAATGCTTTTTATAATGCAGTATAATGCATTTTAACAAAAGCTAATTGCTTAGCTTTTGTTAAAATGTTAAGAAGCATTGTTCTTGTTCCAGTAATAAGGAGTCTCAGTGGAACAGAGCTGAGTATTTCTGTGGAAGTCTCTCAGGTAAACTTTTTACAAAATCATGTCTAATGGGAGTGTGTTAGTTTAGTTACCTTACAATGGCCTAATGGTTAGCTGATCCATTGTAACCTTCTCTTCTCTGTTACCAAGACGCTCTGCAACACTGCAGCGAACTTTAAATGAACCCTGGAGTCTTAAGGAGAGTTGCAAGTACACTGTATTTGTCTATACCAGTGTTTCTTAAACTGTGGTATGAGTATCACTGGTGGTACTTAGAGCACCAGTACTGGAGATGATGCTGGAAATTTCTGTAGATAAGTCAAACAATTGAAATCTATAAAAGCTCTGTTATTGTGATAAATTATTCACATATAAAATAAGGTTCCACTAAGAAATTTAAGTTGAATTATTATTCTCTTTTAATTAAGAATTCAATTTTATGTTGAAAATAGCCCAACAAACCCTGTTTGCAACTCCATTCTACACGGGCATCAGCAACTTTTTGCGCTCTTACATGGTCAACAGATGCTACTTGGACTGCACAAGTAGAACTGCTCTGTTGGGGGCAGACAAGCTAATGCGCACAGCGTTGCCTTTTGAAAATATTTGTACTAACACTAATACACAAGGGATGTTTTGAAATTAGAATTAGCCTACGAGATTTCATTTGCATTGTTATGTGACAAATTTATGAGCCGTATGTTATGAGCCGTAAGCAAAAATCCCAGTTGGATAAACTTTAAAAACACATGGCAATCAAGCTGAACAGAGCTACATTTAAGTTACATCATTTTAATAATGTATATGCTGTTTTCTTTGTGAGATAATTCTCCAGACTGTGTTACAGTGCCTGTGGTGGAGGAGATGGAAACAAGCTGTCTGTCCATGTGGTGTTTAGTCTGTGAATTCAAGAGTGTGAGCCAAAGTTTCTAGAGATCTCTCCTGATAGAATAACTGCTAGTCTTTGCGTGTGTGGGTGTGTGTGTGTGCGCGTGCGTTTATGCAAAACTGCACATACAAATAATTTGAGATTACAATTCACAGTTGTGTTTGATTAGATTATTTTATTGGAAACACCGACAACACATAATCTAAGTGAAAGGTCACAAGCTTATACCATACCAGTTACACCACAGGCCAGAAGTTTGAGGCCATCTCCAGATTTACAAAAAAGAAAATCATCAATACACAGTTTGTTGTACAATTTATTGCATAGGAAATGACAAAAATATGACAAATGACAAAAAAAACTAATTAGTTTTCCAGAAGAATTTGTCAACAAGGGCACATTATGTAGCCACTATGGCTTAAGAAATTATTTTTAATGAAGGCATGCTCAGTCTGTATTAGTGCACTGGCACTCCAGTTGTGTTCCAACTCCCTTACTTAATGTGTTTTAACATTCTATTCAATAGCTGCTGTCTGCCTTCTACCAGATCATTTTGGGATTAACTTGCTGCACAGTCTGGTCATGCTATTGTAAAACATGGGGGTGGTTCAGTAATGCTGTGGGGGTGTTTTGGTGGAGGGGGGAGAGAGATCTGGGGACTTGGTCCAAGTTAAAGGAATTATGAAGAAAGAGAATTACTATTCCATCCTTCAAAGACACACGATTCCATCCGGTTTACCAATTATTGACCAAAATTTCATTCTTCAACAGGACAACGATCCAAAACATTTATCAAAATTATGCCAAAATTGCATCCATTCAAAAGAGAAGTAAAAGGTTTTGAGAATTATGACTTGGCCAGAGGGGGTTACTTTGACGAAACCAAAGTCTGAGCCTGAAATGACTTCAAAGTGCTTTTATGTTGACAAATTCTTCTTGAAAACTAATTAGTTACATTGATTTTATGTATTTTTGTCATTTCCTGTGCAATAAATTGTAAAACAGTGTTTTGATGTTTATTTTTTAAATCTGGGGGTGGCCTGGCCTCAAACTTCTGGCCTGTAGTGTATGTTTAAACTCTCAGTTAACTTTGTCCATACATCTGTGTTGTTTCCTGCTGTTTATTCTTCATTATAATTCAGTTTAGATCGTGTTCCTTTTCCACATCAGACTAGTAAAACCTGCTGGGGAGGTTGTGAAGCCACATTAATCAAGTCACATCACATTCTTTGCTTCTCACTTAAGCACACTGTTTCCTGCCAGGCATGTTGCTGTGGACACTTAGAAAACAGCAACAATCCAAACTGTGGACCTGGAGACTCACATTCTCCTCTGGCCTGCATGTCATGTTTGTGTTTCGACATCAGACAAAACATGAGTTCCCCTGTAGGAACACGCTGTGAAATACTGCCTCCGTGTCATCATGTAGGGATTAACACACAAATCCTTTATAGCATTAACCTAAGTACTTCTCTGGCATTCAAGACGGATGCTGACAAAGGTCTTTAAATAAGTAGGATGAATTTTATCTAAATAAAGGCAAGATGGTGAATGAGTGCACAAGACAAATTTTAGGCTGAGGCAGTAAACAGGGTTTAAGGAAGCTTCCTCAATTTGTATTTGTCTCCTTCTGCTTTTACTCAAGGTCTTGTTAGGGCTGGTTATTGAAATTAGGTACTTTTTGATGCCAACGGAAATGCATCAATACTGTAAAGCACTTAAAATGAATTGTTGTTTGGTACCTTTTTTTTTATACCTAACTACTTTAACTCATCAATATTAAAAGGGAAATTGAATTAAATTGGTTTTCTGGTATCAAAATCAATGTTCCAGCATTGATTCAAAGTTCCTAGGCCTTGTGGAGAACACACATTACTCCTATTTTAAAGTCTTTACACTTCACACTTGACACTTCCTGTCAGTTTTCATATTGATTTTAAGGTTCTTTTATTAGTTTTTAAGGCACTGCATGGTCTTGCACCAAGATATCTATCAGAAATGCTTTCAATTCATGAACCAGTGAGACCTCTCCGATCCTCTTGTACTTTATTTTGAACTGTTCCAAAGAGCAGAACTAAAACATTTAGCGATGCAGCTTTTAGCCGTTATGCTCCAAGTCGTTGGAATAGTCTTCCTGAGGATCTGAGAAGAGCTGAAAACATTGATATTTTTAAACACACAGACTTAAAACCCATCTGTTCAGCTTGGCTTTCATGTAGTGTTTTATGATTTTATATTTTAATTTTATTTAATTTGTTTGACCTTATTACATTTATGTATATTTTAATAAACTGTCATCAGTATTTTGTATTTGTCAATTCACCTATGAAGCACTTTGAGTTGCATTTACTTGTATGAAAGGGCTATATAAATAAAGTTTGATTGACTGATTGGTTGTGCAACACAACATGATAAAGACTTGAAACCTCATAACAGACGCTGGCTGTTGAGTGCGTCATTGTATGGCCACGACTGTAGTTTTGAATTCCATGAATCACTTTAGAAGTCTGATTTGATTTTCTCTGGAGATATATTCTATCCTCCTTGACTCACTGCAGCGTGGGATGTAACACAGGAACACTCATGTGGCAGCCCGTAAACACTGCCAGCTTACAACTTCAGACTATTGCAGTAATTTGGGGTGTGGGATGCTGTGTAGTTGTAGCATAACACAGTCTCTCGAGAAGAAACCTGTGGAGTGCAGCATCCAAAACCACGAGTGTGGATCATCAGGCTCAACTAAAAATAGATTCCTGATAGAAAGGTTGGAGTGGTTATATAAAAAGTTCAGCAGCTGCAAAGTGCTAACACATCATTGCTGCAGTGTGTATACCTGATTCTCTCCCTCCACCCTTTACTGTGAAAGCCTCAGCATTTATCATCTGAAAATGATTTGTATTTTTGTCAAACATTTTATCAGGTTTTTAAAAAATGAGCCACCTTACTAAATTTCATTAAAATCAGCCCATTAACCTTGATTTTATAGGCTAAAAGATTTCTAGATCCAGGATATAATCCAGATCACCTCCAAAATTTAACTACTTCTTCCTCTAGCTATATTATCTCTATCATCCAAATCCATCCATAACTTTTTGAGATATCCTGCTAACAAACAAACGCTGTGATCACATAATCTCCTTGGCAGAGGTAATAAAGGTCGTGTGTAAGTTTACTGCTGCTGCATTAGTGCTGCATTAGTGTACAGCCGTGTTTGTGTATGAGCTTGACTTGAGTTCTGTGTAAAGTGATAGTGAAGTGCCCCACCCTGCCTTTTCCCTAAAGCTGTTAAGCCAAGACATTTGATTGTCAGCCTCTGCAAAATAAACTCAGAGACAAAACAATCAGGTCACTTGGTTCAGCTGAGGAGAGACTTGGAATGCCTGTGTGAGTGTGTGATATTGAAATACCACAAGGAAAAATCATAGTTAAGAGACAGTTTAGAAGGGGAAAATACCACCCACAGGTGTGTGTGTGTGTTGTGTTAAACTGTTCACAACCAAGTTTGTATTTCTATAATCCAAGGATTTGATCTCAAGACTCCAGTATGTGGCAATGTCAATAGAAGAATGTCCTTTTACTGCATAAATATATATACACACATATGTGCATGCATGTGACCACGCGCATGCTTGGTTAAATGATAGTGATGTCAGTGAAAAAACAAATCATTCCTCCACGGGCCTGTTTCAGAAAGCTGGTTTAACAAATTCTGAACCTGAACCTGAGCTCTGGGTTGACTCACTCTGAGCTCAAAGTCAGAGTTTTCGGTTTCAGAACAGATGATAACAACTAGTTCAATCAGCTCTGAGCATGTTAACCCCGAGTAAAGCACATGCATGAGGAGAGTAAAAAATCCTCATCAATGGAACATCAATAACACAATTCACCATGGCAGCAGAAGGAAAAAAAAAGGCTCGATCCTCTTATTTCATTCCAGTATAGTTAGACATATTAATGGCTGCATATGCATAGTACCAGAATATATTTATAAAAAAAAAGCAATACAGTAGCAGCGGCAAAACAGCGTGAGTTGGCGTGGGTTGCAGATGGANAGTACCAGAATATATTTATAAAAAAAAAAAGCAATACAGTAGCAGCGGCAAAACAGCGTGAGTTGGCGTGGGTTGCAGATGGAGTCAATGTGTGAGTTTTACTTAAATAAAAAAATTAAAATGTTTCACCTGGAGTGGTCCACTCATTCAACATGTAGGATATTTTTAGTATATTATTTTTTATATTTATTCAAGTGCAATCCAACAGGCACAAAACACACTTGGAAGCAATTGGATGAAATATAAAAATATAGTTAAAATAGTTAAGTAAGGCATATTTTGTTTACATGCAATTGTGACTTAGTCTGGCCAACCCAACATGTGATAGCCTACATTTAAACAAAAAACTAGCTCATTTCAGCAACCCCAAAAATGGCAGTTTTTAATTTTGTCCACTTTAAAGCAAGATAATTTGTCTATTTAAAAGCAACACCTTTACACATAAAAATCCCCATATTTGTGCTCTGTGTAAACTCCCCAAAAATTCACAAGTCATGCACAGACCCATGCCACTTTGCTTCCATGCTACTCATGATGTGGGCTGCATCACATATGATCTGCATCACATATGATCTGCATAGTGCAGAACAGTAATTAGTTGCAGCAGCTATATTGTGAAGTACATTTTCATTTGGAAGGCAAAAAGCTACTAATTACCTGCTCATAAATGCTGTGGACAAATTTATATTCACATAATCTCCTTCATTTGCTGAAGGAGCTGTAATAGGAATATATGAGTGCCATCTATGCAGCCAATCACATCTGGAAACCCTAAATTATATATAATATGAACTGATTAGTGCTTCAAGTCTAAAAGGTTTCATACTAAATCATTGGTTGTTTGGGCTGATACCTATGGAGCCCCAAAAGCCCCTAAATAACAATTTTTTTAGATAAGTTGTGCGGCCAAGATAAAAACAAATTGTTATTCAGAACTTTAGGGGCTCCGTAGCTTCGATATCAACTGGCTCTTCAAGAAAAGGGGCACACTATCTCAGTCATGTACATTAAACGTTTCAGTGCAAAAGAATAATGTTCCTGAACGTCATCTCTGACGCTTCCTTGAGAGTCTGCAGGTTGCAACAGGAGAAACTCTGGGTTCATTGAAGAAAACCTGCCAGCGAGCAGGTTAGCTTCATAGAGTCAGTTGCCATAGTAACTGACCCAGAGTTGAGGTGAACTCATTTTCAGAAACTGAAAACCAAGAGTATTCCTCAACTCTGAGTCAGCGAACTCAGAGTTGTCACTAAACCCGCTTTCTGAAACAGGCCTCCGATGTAGTCATGGATCCAGCTCCAGATCCATCCACTTAAATGCACATTTAAGCACTTCAGTACAATTAAGATGATTTGACTCAGTGGACAGGATTCATAAATCTTAGTGCCAGATCCCCTCAACAGCACCTCTGTCTTTTTGGTTTCCCTTCTGCACCTTCAGACAGTAATCATACGATGCAGCTTGTGTCATGACTCATTTGTTTATCAGAGAAAACGTCTGTCTGCAGGCGCGTTAGTGGGGGTGCCTCAATATATGTGTTTCTCAGCAGAAGGACTTGACTCATATGAAAATGGATTACTGTGTGGAAGAGTCTTGAAGGACTATACTGGTCGGCCTCAGAAGATTGCAGCATCATCAGGATGTTTGTGTGTGTGTGTGTGTGTGTGTGTGTGTGTGTGTGTGTGTGTGTGTGTGCATCTGCACCTGACACATGTCAGCCCGTCGTCACCGAGCTCAGTGAGTGGTTGGATGAGGGCTAATAGAGAGTACGAGTGTGCATCTGCAGGAAAGAAGACTCCCTGTCCATCCAAGATCTACAATTATAAAGAGCCTGGTGATTAGCTCGAGGCTTCGATTCGTTCCTTCCATCTGTGACTGAGCTGACGGTGGATGATTAATGCTGTGTGATTATGCTCAAGTAGATTCCCTTTTAAAGACAGGGGACATTAAATGCTCAGTGCTCATTATCCTTGATAGATTCAAACCTTTTTATCCCTCAGGCATTGTGAATAAGGGATATTACCTAAATGATGAAGGTCATACGTAGAGTTGTCTCAGGCAAACTGATGTCAGTTTACTACATTATTTACTACTAACCTGCTCTTTCAGCTTAAAGATCCTAAATGCTTACTGTACATTGAGTCCTTTCAGAGCTGTATAATTTACATAATTTGGCAGGAAAAGCAAATATGTAACTAAACATCCTTGATGGCTCATGCCATCAAGGTAACAAGTAACCAGTTAGCTACTAGTGAGTGATGTGTTGGATGGATTTGTGGGAAGGATTTCAGCATTTTACATTAAATCTCACTACAGTACGGTTTAGTTTGGAGAATACTGTAGATTTCAGATATTGCAATTCCAACATTACATTTGTCCTACTAATGGCATGTAGGCTAATATGTTTTCCTTTCAAACAATTCTGGAAATGGATACTTGATAATCTACAAAATAGATACTCAAATTCAGAGTAACTGACGTTTTTTTTTTTATTTATTTTTTTTTTNATCTACAAAATAGATACTCAAATTCAGAGTAACTGACGTTTTTTTTTTTATTTATTTTTTTTTTAAATTTTACTGTGCTATCCTGAACTGCTGAGATATGATATTAAGACAGGATAGAAAAGGAAAATGAGGGTCAACAAAAGCCAGAGGCATGGTGTATTTCTGGGTCACCCTGGGTCACATGCCTTTCAGAGGCTTTCAGCCAACCGGACCCAAAGGGGTGAAGCTAGCAAACTTGAAGTGACGCCACCAATGTCCTCAGGAATTGTCTATAGCCATAAATACTCTCTGCATACACAATCAGTTGAACAATGGTTGCTCACAAGGACAAATCGGTGGTTAAGCTTAGTGTTGCTTTCTCCATGCAAAAGGAACTGCATGGCTCTTACCAAGAGAAACCACAATATATAAATCCTCCCAGTGGATGCAAAAGTGTTCATCCAGTGAATAAATGATAAAACCATAAACCTGCAGCTTATGAAGAGGGTAGTTAAAAATGCATAAGCGGTACACCGCTGCAGGAACAGTAAACACTTTAACAAAAATCTGCGAGTTATGCACCATTGTAGCTCCACGATCAATTAATTCTGCTTAAGACAATCTGAAATACATTATATTTGTTCCTGCACTGTGAAAGCAATGAAGAATTCTGTGACTAAGCAGTTTTAGAGGTTCTCAGTGAACTGAACACAGTCATTTGTACATTCACGTCACGTGAATGCAGCGTCTGTCCAGATAAAGTGTGTAAGCTTGCAGCATTGTTCTTGGCTTCCTGCCCTTTTTGCTGGAACGCTCACTATGTGCTACACACACACATACACATATACCACTAATGTATTATGTCATCCTTCCACCTCTGTGCTCCCCCTCACTGTTGTGTTTGATAGAGATTGGACTTGGACCTAGAGTAACATATGCCCTGACAATAGGAGATTTGTTTCCTCTCAGTTGCATCTCCTGAGCCAGTTAAAGCTGTCCAATGAGACAGTTCTGCTAATCCTCATTGGCTCACAATGAGAGCAGGTGACTGTCGTTTCCACTGTTCTGAGATCCTGTTATAAGCAGCATCTTCCAAAATGCTCCCCTACTTTAAATGATTAAGCATCCTGTCTGCCTTTGACAGAAATCCTGAATTGCAGTGAAATGAAAGTGAATATACTGCATGACAGACTTTGGTTGAACATATGTTGGGATTTCTTGCCAGTATCTTTAGGAGCCAGTCATCTGAGGCACACATACAGTACGTTTTGCTGTGCTTAAGTTACAGTTGTAGTTTGCTGTGCATACTATACTGAATAATGTATGTGGGAAACAGCATGTTCATGTGCCTATTCTATAATGTTCAACTATAACGGGACCTTATAGGTGTCTGCTTTGCAGTTTAATGGTATTTTCATTTCCTGATTTGGACTTTATACTGCCATCTTAAAGGACCATACCAGCGATTGTGCATGTTTGAGCCTAATATATTCAGTTGTTATACATGTTACATTACTGACAATCATTTCCCAAAGCACACTACTGGAACAGTGAATTTAAAAAAAAAACACAATTTATTGGTCATTGGGAGCTCTCCAGCAGCATATGAAAACAAGTGTAAAGGCTTTTGTGGCCGTGATGGGCACTGCGCAAAGTCAGGAAACTGACCCTTATAACATCACAACATCACATGTTATAAGGGTCAGTTTCCTGACTTTACTTCCTGTTGCTGCTGAAGACAACAAGTTTGAAAACTAAAGCCACTCCTGGAACCTGGACCAATGAATTCAGGAAAAAGTTCTAGGAGTAGCTATAATTTTAAAATTCATAGTCTTCAGCACCAAAACTTAAGACGCTTGTGATGTTAACAAAGGTCAGGTTTCCTGACTTTGCACAGCACCCTCTACTGCCACAAAAGAACAGTTGTTTTCATGGGTTGAATAAGTTCTCCTCATGAGCAATAAGCTAACTTTGATGTGTAAAATTGGTGGAATTTTAAGAAATGTGTATAAGAATTCACAGAATGTCTGAGTTAATTTGCATTTTAAGAAGTGAGACAGCAGCAAACTTTGATCATATAGTTGAGTAGAGGTCTGTAAGGACTGTGACTAACTGTTGGCCAGTTCTACTGAAGACCGAATCACTCTAATGTAAAATACTTCATTTCATCCCCAAACATCTCTCCCCTTTCAATTCACCTTCTCTTCTCTTTTTCTGTGTCTGTCAGAGTTCCATCCAGATCACTTTTGACAGCAGTCTGCAGCTAACTGCTTCTTCTGCCATACATAGTGTGACCTGCATGGACCAGTCTGCATGCCGGATGGTAAGTGAAGTCACTTTAAATTAACTGATGTAATGTTCTTCATAGTCCATACCTTACAAATCTGTTCAAATATGGCATTGCTGCAGCAGTGGCCATGTTGGCTCTGAAAACTTAATAAAAGTTGTTTAACTTTGCATTCTGTGCTTTTGTGTTGGAGCAGGTTTGTGTTCCATGCACAAGTTGTCAGTTCAAAGATTAATATGTAAAGACAATAGCCTTAGACAAGCAAGCAGTTAAGATAAAAACACGTATCTCATGTATCTCTGTCTTTGATATGCTGATCTTGATACTGGTGTCACTGTATGTCTGTTAGTGATGGGTAAATCTTATTAAATCTTATCTTATTAAGTCTTAATAAATCATGTACAGACATCACTTGTTATTCTGATGTCTTCTCTTGGAAATGTTCTCTGTTTTTCCAGGTTTTACACTGTAAATGTTGGGTGGACACGGTCACATTTCCTGTGACAGTCACTCAGCAGTCACCAGCTGCTGTTTCCATGGACACCTATCAGATCACTATAGCACCTACAATGACAAAGGTACAATAGCACACCATGTAGATTTTGCAATTTGCACATTTTTAGGGCATGACTCAAAAACAAATGTCAGGGATTCATTCAATTTGTTATTCAAATAAGATAATTTACATGTAAGTGGTATATTAGTGCTTCTGCCGTCACAGCATACATAGGAATATTGATGCTGTATGCCAAGTTCAACTAGATCAAGCCATTATCTTTGGTGCTGAGCTGAATCCAGGGGCAATTACGTCTTATTGATATTATAATGGTTTCTGTGTGTTTAGATCAATTTTTATTAGAGCAAGACACACTGTCTGTTTCTCAAAACCAACCTCACTTAAATCCTATTGCATTTTGTCCTATTGTCTTTTCTTTTACACTGGAAGAATTGTTTTGTGTCAAAAAGCAGTCTAACAGATTTTCCACTAAATATTACCTGGAGTCTGGCAGAGGTGACCAATCTTTGTAATGACCTTGGATATTTCCACAGGTGTATAAAATTCTCAAAATTAGTCAGTGTGGTAATAGTTTATTGATATTAAAATGCTACACACAGCACATTTAATCCATTTCCATGTTAATCTATCTTAAATGTACTACATGTCTTTTAAAATGTTTTCCACCTGTGTCTAATGTGTTTACCAACCCTGTTGCCATCCGCCTCCATCAGGTGGTGGTGTGTCTGGAGGAAGTGGAGAACAAGGGACTGCTAATGTCCTGGACTCTTTCCAAGCAGCCGTCATTTACCCTGACTGTGTCTCCATGCAGGCTGCAGAGACAGGTTAGATGATCTGATATTGATATGACTAATGTGATACTTCAGCTATCACCAGATGCCTCATTTGTAAAATCATCTGCAATTTACAGGCTAGCAAGGGTCTATACATGTGCATAAAAGAAATTAAAAAAAAAAAAAAAGTTTTGCATTCATGGGTCAAACTTTGCATTTTGCTGTCAGGGTTTATATAAATGCTAAGCTGTCATTCAAGTAGTGTATACATCTTTCAAGACCAAATGTATCTACTTCAGTTTGTTGCCTTTTCTTCTTTGATACCTGTTTGTTTATTATCACAAACATTTAATAGGCTAAATTTGAAAATGCATTTTGTCCTCCACTTTAGCTTTGCATCAGTACTAAGCTGGTGCAGGAACTACTGTTTGCTTTGGTTAGCCATGACCAAATCAATGTTTTATATCTGTGTGTATGTCTCAAAACAAACACAGAAAAATATCTCAAATAACACAACTGTATTGATTTTGGCTACACTGAAACACATTATAAGTGATGATGGACAACGAAAGATAACGGGGAAGAAGTTAACTTTTCCAAAATGACATGATGACGGTAGTGTGGAAACAAAGCAGTGTGAGTTTACATTTAAGCAGCTTAGTGCGGACGTGGTGTCAGTTTCTTCTTGTTCTTCTCAGGGCACTGAGGGTGATGCAGACCTGGACATGATAAAGGCTCTGATCGAGGATACTCTGTTCAGCACACAGCCAGCCATGGTTCTCAATCTCAAGACCTGTGTGTCCAGTCCTGCGGTGAGAAACAGTGGGCCAGATTGTGTAGCACATGACTTACCATGTCGATGTGGGCAAATATCATCACGCAACCACATTCCCTCATTCATAAACACCTGTTACCCGGCATCTTTTAGCATTTGCCTTGAAAGAGGTATTACCATGGTATTTCCTTCTTTACATGTCGGGGAATTAATTCATAACACACAATTCATAACCCCCCCCCCATCANCCCCCCCCCCATCACTCCAAAATTATTTGCTCTGGGATTTTCCTGTTAAATGGCTAATAGGGTAACTGGGACAGGTCTAAATTGAATGTATTGCTGTGATATAATTGATTTAATTCTTGAGCTCTCTGCGTCTCTCTCTGCATGTACCCAGGTCCCTGTGGAGAACCTAACAGCGGGATTGAACTCCGTACCTCAGAGCATCCTGGTGTGGAGACTGCTGCTTCGACAGCTCAGGGTGACCTTCAATAAAGGTCAGCTATTTTCCCTCATGTTCAAATAATTTCCATCCACTTTCCTGCTGATTGTCAATATGTCTGTGTCTGCAGGTCAGAGGTCTAGATCAGGGGAGCTGTGCTGTGCTCTGAGCCTGGACCGACCATACATGGAGAAAACAACTCGCTTCCTGTCTGTGCACAGCAATCCTAATGCCACGCTGGAATGGAGTGAAGACATTACTCTGTAAGATGTGTTATCGATGTGTAACAAAGTGCTGTGTCACGATTGCATACACTCATACCTACATTAAAGGATAAATCTGACCTGGAACTAAAGTCATGTTATTCCATTGATCTTGCATAGTTTAATGGATATATGAGACTGATTATCTATGCTGAAGAGCCAAGATCAATATTCCATAATGTCAGTATAAGCAACACTCTCTTCTCTGTACTGCTCTATATTAGAGATTTTACATCTATGACAACCAGAAGCCATAAACCAGAAAATTTTCAAATATTCACCCCTGACTAATATCACAATTGGTCACAAAGTCTTTATAGATATATATATATATTTGTACAGTATGGTAGGGTTTTGCTTTAAATCTAACCCAGCTGTTTCCTGTGTGTTGAAGGGATCTGGGCCCAGAAACCAAAGAGCTGAGAATAAGACTTTTGGAGAGGAACGGCAAAAAGGAACGTAAGGCACCACTCAACAGTAATTTACTACTGGCTGCTGCTGAGAAACCTGCTCAGCAGTAACATTTTGACTTCTCAAGCAAAATCATCAATGCTTAAAATGCACTGTTGGCAAGTTTGCTGTAATGGCCCTTGTTAGCGAGCGTTTGAGGTGCCTGAAACGTTAAATGATGCTCCCATTGTGGCCATACAGATACTTTACAGATAAAGTAAATGAAAATATGCTGTTTGATAAATGATCTTGTTTTTTTTTCTGGGTAGAATTCTTGCCTGGCCATGCCTCCATAGCCTTGGACATCCAGCGCAAAGTTCCAACAGGACAACATATTCTGTCGGTAAGCCCTGGCCTCGGTTTGGCTCCCAGCGCCACTATCAGCGCAGAGGTGAGTGACAGTGACATTATGGAATACTGTTTGACGTAAGTTCTCTCATTTTACGTTATTATTATCCAACATTAAGGAAGCTGGAGTGATATCAGCCTTTAGAACAAGGAGATGGAGAGGGAGTGTTGTTGATAAATAGCCATTATCACAAAAGATTTGAAAGCCTGTAATAGATGTCTGTCTTAGATCACTTTTCAGCAGCCATTTTGTCTTATTTCCTTCTTGAAATCTGCATATTTCTTTGCTTTTTTAGTCAATGCTATACCTCTGCAGGCAGACATGGTAGCATATTCATTGTTGTTCTATAAGAAAAGAGATAAAAATAGCCTATGCCTGTAGCAGAGCTCTTCTGAATTGCCTCCTGCATCCCCAAATCTCAATTTAAAATCCTGTCCCTCACTAGTTGTTAAATTAAAAGTGCAAAGACCCTAATTGTTGTTACTGTGGGAGTATCTAGTTGTCATGGAGAAATTAAACTTGCTTTTTTAATCTCCTCCAGCTGCTGTATGTGGAAGCAGAGGAGCTTCACAATAACAGCGCCATGCCCCTTCGTTCCGCACTCACCCCCACTAAGAAAGTCGACGTGGACCGAACCATCATGCCAGATGGCACCATCGTCACCACTGTCACAACAGTTCAGTCCCGTCTCAAACTGGATTGCAATCCAGGTCAGCTTCCATTTTAATACTGCAAACAGATAAAGTCACAACAAATAAGAGACAAGATAAGTTATGATAATAGTTAGGATGACACTGATAACTGTGGTGGCTTCCAGGTGATTCTCCTTTGCGTTCCCCATCCAAAGTGGAGGTGACGGAGAAGAAACTCACCAATCTGTCAGATGGCAGAGACAGCACCAGCCCTAACAGTGAGTTTTAGAAGGGGCCAGGCACAATATTTTGCATAAAAGATGCAAAGCAGGACAAGCACCAAGCAGCTGTGAAACACGAGATGAGAGAAATGCCCTTTACATTATGCAGCATTCACTCTGGCTGCAGGTACATAAATACAAGTATATGAAGACCCTTTGACTTCCACAGCATGTTTTACACAGGAAATCTATAAACAGTATATATGTAGTACACATATAGCATACACATGGTTGTGAGTGGACAACCTTTTCTTCTTTGGAGCTAGACTCTAAAACCATCACTAACTGCTTATAGTCCATCTGAATCTATAAATCTCTCTTAGATCAACATTATTTTGGATGGAAAACATTAAAATCTCATTCTTTATATAATACAATGGGATATGTTGTCTATATTTAAGGAAAATCAGGTCATTAATGCATAAATCTGAAAACCTTGATATCTCAGCTTGTACAGCGCTTATTTACATTTACACAGTATTTATGTTTTTGTTTCTCAGATCTTAACCGCCTCTCCAATGGCCTGGATTCTGTGGCAGAAACGGCCATTCGGCAGCTGACAGAGTCTGCCACCAAAATAGCACGGAAGACACCAACAAAAAGGAGCACACTCATCATCTCAGGGGTGTCAAAGGTCAGAGAATTGAAATATTGTCAGATGTAGCAGCTTCTAGACCTACTGCCATCACTGGTAAAACAAATTATCACAAGCAATGAGCTGTTCTTCCTCATTTCCTAATTAGGGTCAGAATATTTATTTAAACATAAGTAGTTTTAGTTTTTTTTTTTTTAAAATAATACTTACCATAGTCATACATANTATTTAAACATAAGTAGTTTTAGTTTTTTTTTTTTTAAAATAATACTTACCATAGTCATACATAATATCTATCATACTTTACCATGCTGCACTCTAAATTAGTACATCAGCAATCAACCATCAACATCAGGAGCTACTTGCAGAATATAGTCCACAATCTTTATCCCTACAGTTATACCTTTTCTATATTATAACAGAATGTTAGTCTTCTGACCTGATCTGTGTGTGCAAGTCCATAGAAATGTGTCAAATGTGACACATTATTCATTGAATAATACAGAGCTCATTTTAGATCTAGAGTTAAAAGAATACTGATGATTGTGATGCCCCTAGAAGTCAAAACATTAAGTATTTCTTTTATTTCCTGTGACTGTAAACACACTGTTGTCATTCTGCATCTACTCAATTATTCCTAACCATGCTACCTTTCTTAGCCAGGCATGATTTGATATACATCTCTTAACACTCATCAGATTCCACTCTCAGAGAATGACTGTGCATTATCAAGTGGCTACGCTGCAGCTATGGATGCGGCCATGCACGGTAACCATTACAGGGCGGGGCATCACCGGGACCCAGATGAGACCACGCCGTCTGACGTGTCGGAACGTCCATCTGTGGACGATGTTGAATCAGACACTGGCTCCACTGGTGGCTTGGAAACTCGCAGCCTCAAGGACCATAAAGGTAACATGAGCCTCAGTCTGCCAAAACTCAGAACATAGACAGTATCTTGCATACATGCTGTATATTAAGGGTCGGGGTTCATTGTCCTTTGGGTAACAAGCAGCCTTCACTATTAAATATTTAGTGTTTGATGACATGCTGTCACTTGCCATTAAATCATCAAAGCATCATTTATCCACTTACATTTTAAACTATTCACATAATTTCTCATGTTTGGCTATGTAAAATCATTTCTGTCATTCACTGCTAATTCCGTGCACTTAAAACTCAGTTAATCCATTTCTGGCCAGAAAATGTCTAAAATATGCTGATGCACGCACAGCCCTGTCACAGCCCTGATTTGCTGAGAACAGCTGCCTAGTTTTATATTGGGGGNTGTGAGAACCATTGAGAGGCAACTATACATTATATAATTAAAGCTAAAAGTTTAAAGCTAAGCTAAAAGGAAAGCTGCAGAGTGCTGCAGCAAACACCAAACTAACCATAGTAGTTTGACCTTACTGATCAGTGCTAAGAAAGCTCAGTTAGATACTGTGTTATACCATGAAATCAAAGGATTGGTTCATAAATGCAGCAGTAGAGTGTTTAGTTAAAGTGTTTTCAATAGTGGTACTTTTGTAGATTGGCACTTTAAGACAGTGAAACAGTATTCTCTCCTTCCTCCAGTGGGCTTTCTTCAGAGTGGGACGAAGCTGTTGTTCCGCAGAAGACATCGAGAGAAAGAGTCCTGCTTCAGCCAGTCCCATGAAGACATCTCCAACATGGGGAATACTTTTGCCACTGCTGCAAACAGTGGCCATAAAAAGTCTGGCAGCTTCTCCCGTCGTCTCATCAAGCGCTTTTCTTTCCGTTCGTCGGGCAAATCAAAAGGCAAAACCACAACTACTAACGGAGGAGGAAGCTCCCTGGATAACTGATGGTCTGGTAGGACGCTGGCCATCTTGATGCGACAGGGTTGCGATGAGGTCTCTGTTGTTACTGTCAGAAAAACAAATGAGCCTTCTTTGGCAGGTGGTCCACCCCAGGCGGGTGCTCACCTGTATGTGTTGAGAGGAGGATACCTCTGGTAGGGCGTTCCTCTGGAGAGAAAACATTGAACCTTCAGGTGAGAAAAAATGCTGAATTATGTTCTTAAAATGGAAATGACTTTACCAAACCTACTTGTTGTAAGGAGAAATGCTGCTTGATGGAGAGGAGCGGGAAGTAGTTGTGATGAAACGTTGAAGTCAGTTGAGTAATTTTGATTGTTTGTAGAAATGATCTTAAAATATTTAATGACACAAAATGCCACTATGGTACCATTGATTGCATTTTGGACTTGAAAGGTTTTTTGCAGCACCTGTAAAAGTCTTCTTGTGTTGTATAGAGGTAATTTATTAATATGTGTTAACTCTGGTTTACAAAATAAGTGCATTTTACCACCCCAAAAAGTCATGATCATTGCATTATACTGTAAAATAGAGACATGGCTGTGTGTTTTCTGTGAAAAGGTAATTTAAAAAAAATAGCTTAAATCAGTTAAGAAAAATTAGCTAGTCTTAATCGAGTTGTAACATCCTCTCATATTTGCTGATACATTAACTCATAATGTTGTTGCTGTAGTTTATATAAGAAGCAGAAATAGAGAACCCATGTTGTTATATTTTATTTTATAAAGGTACTTTCAGTGAATTATCATTGGAATTTTATCTCAGAATTTCAGTTTCCCACTTAAACTTCAACCAGCCTTTTCAGCAGCGCACACACACTCCAAAAACAACACTGACATGCAGACTTGCAATCAAAGAAGCTAATTCAGACTGTGAAAGAAAATAAAATGCATCTGTGCAGGATCTCCAACAGGTCTTCAAGCAGGGCAACAAGTAAAAGCTTTTCAGAATTTGAGAGAATTCTGTCAGTAAATAAACCATTACTAAAAACATCATCAGGTTAGACTCTCCTTGTGGCTCCTCATGACTCCAAAAGTGCATCTAAACGCACAATAAATCCTTCAATCATTGCTAGTTCATCATTACAAAAACTCATCTTTATGGTACAGCATGACTGCATATATTGTGCTGACATACATGCCTTGCATGGGTTGTAAGAAAAACCACTAGCAGCAAATGCTGAATGATCAGCTACACTAAACATAGGCAGAAACGGCTAAATCCATCCTTTACGTGCATTTATATTAAAGAGCATTATTTTTCAGTTTATTTCAGAATCAAATCTCAAGTTTTACAGGAGTGACATTAATGACAGGATCTTCAGATGAGATAGCAAAAAAATGAAAGTCACAACAATGTGTTTTTAAGATGCTTTGGAGAGGCATTTGGAGCTACAGAATTGATTTCATTCAAAGTTTACAACAATGTGATGGGTGAAGTGGATGTACTCAGGGCTTGATATAAAATGGCTACTAGCAACTAGAGAAAACAAGTCAGTAATTTCAGTGTGATTTGTTTTGTTTGTTTTTCTGATGCAATACTGAAGTTAAAATTAAAAACCTGCTGTATCCTTCTAAAGCAGTGGGTTTCAAACTTTTTGAACAAAGTATCACCTCCGTTTAAACCAAAACATCTTAAGTACCACAAATAAAAAAATCACAGAAAAACCTTGTGTGCATGTGAAACGCAAGTAGATACTGTGGTCCACATGTCTGCAGCTTTCAGTTCTTTTTATCTTGATCCTTTGCAGAAATTCTAGAGTCATCTCACGTACCACCAGTGGTACACGTACCACAGTTTGAGAACCACTGTTCTAACGCAAACAATTACAATCAATGTAAAGATGTACATAAGTGATTTTTGACATTTGTGTTTTGTTAGAAAAAAATTTAAGATCTTTAGCTGACTATTACATATCAAAACAACCAAATTATTATTTTTTTCTTTTTTTTTTTTTTTNTTTTTTTTTTTTTTGCATCATAGCAAGTACAACTATTGAAAAGGATTACAGTGGTCAAACCATCACTAGTAAAAGGAAAGAGCTTGTCCAGTAATCTGATGCTTGTGTGCTTTACTTTATAAAACTACAGCCACTTTGAAATTCTGAAGAAATGAACAAAGTCACTCCATTGTCGAAAGGCATATGTAATATGTCCTAGAAAAGACATCATATATTATGTATGATTTCAAATGTTGATATATTTAAAATGTTTAATTTATTGCAATAAATTATTTTTGAAGCCTCACTCAGTCTAGACCTGACTCTATGACCTCAATTGTGTGTATTCTGAGAATTTGGTGATTTTAGTAAAGGAGGGCAGTTTACAATCTATCTTTGAGAGTTACATCTGATGTGTTTACAATATTTGGTGTGATTTAAATACTTTTGTAAATTTAAATTCAGATATGAATTTAATGTCTGAAGACATGCTGTATTTAATTAAATCACAAAGCTTGACACAATTGAACTGTAAAATAAATGAGCAAACAAAACTAATAGGAAATTGTAAATATTCTTGTTTGGTCAATATTCTCTGCTAGTAGGTTTGGACTCATGATGGTAGTATTTTTTAAATCCTGGCTAAAATCCTGTATTTGCGCGTCTGTCTCTATAGATCCACTGATGTATAAATTAGTCTAACATTATCTTGAAGGCTGCAATTGCATATCTACCCATGAGTGTGGTATATTTCTGGAATAAACCCACTGAAGATCTGATCAGTCCTACTGAAGAGGAGAGCTTTCTTTCTTCTTTCTCACAGTTCAAAGGTTTGGGTATAATTTCTTTATTTCTTCTTTAAATGTGTTGTTAAATGGGCATTTCTGACTGCAACTCATTAGGAAAAAGATTATAAGAGCAAATTTAAATGACCGTCTATTCATTTTCAGTGTGATATTGAAACGATCTGATAGTTCAATCAATCAATCAATCAATCAATTTATTTAAAGTGCAAAATCACAATGCATCATGGTCCCGATACACTTTACAGTAAAGGTAAAAAGTAGGGACATTAAAAAGATCATCAAAGCAAAGTTACAGTAAAAACAAGATCATTAAAAGAGCAAAGTTAAAAGGATGCTTGAAAAAGTAATAATCTAAGGTAGGCCGTAAAATAATGAATAGAGGTGGGTTTTCAACCTTGATTTAAAATTTTCAACTGAGCTTGCTTCTTTAACATGTAGTGGTAGTGTATTCCAGAGATAAGGGGCACGGTAAGCAAATGCTCTAAAGCCAAGCGATTTTTTGTTAATTGAAGGAATAACCAGGAGAGCAGCATCGAGAGAACGGAGAGGACGAGCTGGTGTGTATGGTGTAAGTAGCTCAGATAAGTAAGGTGGTGCAAGTCCATGCAAGGCCTTATAAGTTAAAAGAAGAACCTTAAAATCAGCTCTAGCTTGTACTGGTAGCCAATGAAGAGAGGCCAGAACGGGTGTTATATGATCATATTTTCTAGTTTTTGTCAGGAGTCTAGCTGCAGCATTCTGGACAAGCTGCAGACTTCTAATAGCATAGTTTGGAAGACCAGAGAGAAGTACATTACAATAATCAAGTCTGGAAGATACAAATGCATGGATCAAAGTTTCAGCATCACGTAATGATAGAATAGGCCGGATCTTAGCAATATTACTGAGATAGTTGATTTACCTAACCCAAGCTTTATTGATAAACAGAAAATGGTTATGTGAAAGGTAGCAAAACAGGACTGCACTGATTTTATTTATGTTTTTAAAAAAAGCGCCAAAAACTTGAGACTGGAGGGAAAACACTCGATTGGTCTTTCTTGTAACACGTGTTCATTAACGTTTGGGAATGAAGGCACCAGCCAATCACTTTCGTTTCTCTATGTTGTCCATTTTGATTGGCGTAAGTGCAGAATAACTGAACCAATAGTCACTCATTTTCTGTTGCCTTTGACCTTTCCTATCCAATCATGGCGAGATATTGTACTTCCAAAAGCCAATCGTGTTTTAGGGCAGGACAAGCGTGGGATTTATATTCACGTTTGTAGGTTCGGAATTCTTCATAGGTTGCGAACCGAAGCGTTCGTCGGTTGGTGGAGAAGTCAGTATCTACAATCAACAATGTCTGGAAGAGGAAAAACCGGAGGAAAAGCCCGCGCGAAGGCAAAAACACGCAGCTCTCGGGCCGGACTGCAGTTCCCTGTGGGCCGAGTTCACCGTCTCCTGCGTNGCGAAGGCGAAAACACGCAGCTCTCGGGCCGGACTGCAGTTCCCTGTGGGCCGAGTTCACCGTCTCCTGCGTAAGGGCAACTACGCTGAACGAGTCGGCGCCGGGGCTCCCGTTTATCTAGCGGCCGTCCTGGAGTACCTCACCGCCGAGATCCTGGAGTTGGCCGGTAACGCCGCCAGGGACAACAAGAAGACCCGTATCATCCCTCGCCACCTCCAGCTGGCGGTCCGCAACGACGAGGAGCTGAACAAACTGCTTGGCGGCGTTACTATCGCCCAGGGCGGCGTCCTGCCTAACATCCAGGCCGTTCTGCTGCCCAAGAAGACCGGCCAGGCTGCACCGAGCACCGGCAAGGCAGGAAAGAAGGCCTCGTCTCAGTCTCAAGAGTATTAGCCAGCAGGCTAAAACACACTTTAACCCAAAGGCCCTTTTAAGGGCCAACCAATTCTTCAATGAAAGGGCAACTTTCCTCTTTACACTGTTATTTCACTCTGCGCCTGATGTTGGTCGAATCTGTATTTTGTAAAGTGAGCCTTCCGGTTCGCTGTGGCTAGTTGCTAGTTGGGAACTTTTGCTAAATCCTTGACTTTAGTATAGTAGTGGAGCCTTTCTGTTTATTTATATACTCATTGTTGCCGCTCTAAGTTGTAATAGCGGTTCAATAAAGTCACGTAACGTTATGGCTTGAGTTTTATTTATTTTTTCCTGAATACGCCAGCGTAATTAGCATTAATGCTAAAGGCCACGGTTTGATCATCGCCCAGGATTAAAACAAAATTAGCCGTGCAACTATGCTTTTTCAGATTTACATTTACCATTGAGTTTAAATATGACAGTATTAAAACAACTTTAAGCTTTACAAAGTCAGTTACTTGTAAATTAAGACTAAATGTGTTCTGATTTTAATGATGTGTAGCATTGTTAAAATACTAAGTCATATTAGCTTGTGTATAGCACATGCTAGTAAGCTATCATGCGTCTCATCAGTCTGTAACCTGTTGTATTGGTGTGTGGAAGCTAAAACATTTAAAGTACAGTACTTTATTCGTTTCATTACAGGTCGAATACTTGCCACGATCTCTTTTCTTGTTAATACGTACACCTATGCCAAACCAGTATGTACATGTGTGGTTTTATCCCGCCTAAACAAACAACGGTTCTCTGCTTTAGCAGCAGGTGTTTCCTTAGATATGTTAGATTCAGCTGCAACGAGTTTACCGCAATGATCTGATCACATCTGACATCATTTTACAGTGTTAATGTTTCAGTTACTTGGAGAAACGGTAGAATTTTAGATTAGCATCTTGTGTGAAGATATGGGCGTCAGTCTCCCTTCAGAGAGCCCAACAAAATTTCTAGTGAAAGTAAAAATTTTAGCCATCTCACCTGACCATCAAAACAGCAGTTTTTGCAGTGAGAAGTACCGGTAAGTATGAAATGCAAATGAAATCAAATAGACAATGCTGTTTGTAGCTGGCATGCTTTAAGGATGGTTATGTTGTGTGTGAAAAGGAAAGACAAAATAATTAAGCTCATATAATTACACTTTTTTTCTCACTTGAGTATACTAGATCCAGAATGTATAAAAGCTGAGAGGTTAGCACCATGTAAATATTGTTGGTGCAGTTTATATCATGTTGACCCTGACAATCAAATTAGAGCAACACATTGTTTTTGTTTTTATGTAAACAACTTAATACTAACTAAAATTTTACAGATCAATGTAAAAACAGCAGCATCTGTTTATTATTAACAGATAGCTCTGGAGTCTCTCACAGGGACCGTTGATAAGACAAACATCAAAGCTAAGTTTGTAGTTTGAATGATGGATTATTATCTTGTGATCAGCTGGGTTTTGTGCTGACCTACACGTTAGGACAAAATTAATCTCTTTCACACAAACATCCAAGGCCTTTTCATAAACCGGCCATGTCACAAGAGATACTAGTCTTGCTGAAAATTTGTTTGTGGCTGTGTACATGCATGAAATACACATTCTGTTGTCCAGTCTCACTTGTTTCACTCACCTGTGTTCATGAATTTTTGCATAGCTTCTGCACATCCAGTTTCTTGGCACAGAGAATAATGGTAAACACAAAACTTCCTGTATCAGGTAATGGCAGTGCACTTCCCTGACATTGCCACCAGGGGGCAGTGTTTTCATATACTGTACCTAAACTGGCATACTGTCAGAACTCAAATGATTCTTTTCTTCAGTGACAGAATTGAAATCTGACATTTTCTCACTGATCTCAATGCAACGTTGCCATTCAAGTAAAATTTTTAAATAGGAAAAGTTAAAGGTGCATATAATTAAAATTTCTACTTATACACACAAGTAAGGATTTAAGTGACATTAGGACTGACATTTCCCCATATCTTCTATCTTAAACAGGTTCATCCATTTATAATGTGCATGTTTATTCACTTAGGCCTACTTTCTCCTACCATAAGCAGGAGAATGGTTGAAAATGCTGGAAACAAAGAAGTTGCCTCTGAGTGATCACTAGTGACTTTATCATTATGTCAAGTGACAAAATATCTTTTAGCATTCTTAGTCTTTTCACTATTGCTTGACTAATTCTACATTTTCAAACCTTTGCTCTCCTGTCCTGGATCCATCCAGAAGAGGTGATTTATTCTATTTGTATATGAACAGTTCCAGAGTGTTAAATGCCATCTGTACTATATGATATTCAGACACAAGCAGCTTAAAAAGACCCATAACCTTTCAATAGGGTGAGAGCACATATATTTCTGTCTGCTTTAACTGTTTTTATTTGTGGCAAAAGCAGGATGACGCACCACATCTGAGTCCAACCCAGAACAGGCTGAACCAATTACTCAGACCTTGACAACGTGTCCAACACTAACAACCAAGCTAAAAAAATTCCAGTCTTAAAAGAAAAACCAGGATGTTGATTGGCTATGATAGCTATAATTTCCTAAATGGTGCTCTGACAAAGGCTCTAAATTTAACAGCGTATTTTCTCTCAGCTTTGTGAATTGCTTTGTGACAAAGCAATTCTCTTGGTTAACGGTGATTTTCACTTTTCTCAGTTCACTTTTGAGTTTTCTGTAGTTGTTACTGCAGAAATGGATTTGTTTTACATTTGGCAATATAAGTTTGTATGTGAAGAAAGGAAAAATTAATAGATTAAATGTGACAGTAGGTCAATAATTATTCTCAAATGCAGTCCTTAATTATTTTGAATTACTATTTTGATCTCATTCAGACAACACTTTTTCCACATTGTGTTAAAGCAGAATTTCCCAAGTTTTCACATTGTATAAGTGAGAAATTAATATTCCGTAAAATAAAATACCACTGAAAAAAAATGAGCAAAATGAGGAATATGGTACCCATTAAAAAAAAAAAAAACCTGTAAAATACAAACTTGATACTGTCAGAGCATATGAGCAACACATTATCTGCTAGAGAACAAATCTGACTTGTGTTAACCCAAGAGAGAGAGAGAGAGAGAGAGAGAGAGTGGGTAGATACAAATGGACAAGAAAGAAGAATATTCAGTGGGGAGAGAAAGAGGGCTGGACCAGATGAAAGATGTGTGTGCATGCACAGTGTGTTTCATTTTGAAGCTATTTCAACAAAAGATAACTGACAGCAAAGACTAAAGCTAAAAACAGGAAGACTTTTTCCATGAAGAGCTGGAGAATGCCTTGACTCAGCAGATGTTTTGATTAACTCATTTCATCACAGACGAGAAGATATTCCAGTGACCAGCACAGGTAATGAGAATATTTGCATGGTGTGTGTGTGTGTGTGTGTGTGTGTGTGTGTGTGTGTGTATGTGTACATGGGAGCAAGAGAGAATAAGTTTGAGTGCATGAGAGAGAGGGATAGAGAGAAAGAAAGATAATGAGTCTATTGTAGCAGTTTATGTTCAGGGTTTCCAGCCTAATGTGGCCCAGTTATTTCTCATAGTGTGTGTGTGTGTGTGTGTATGTGTGAGAGAGAGAGAGAGAGAGAGAGAGAGAGAGAGTGAGTGAGTGAGAGTTGAGATTAAGAGCTAAACCCAGCAGGCTCAGTGAATGGACACTTTCATGTTTGAGATTTTTCTGCCTTTGGGGCTCACAGGTTCAGTTATGTGTTTTGGTGGAATTACTGATGAAGTTGGATCAACAAGTTTTTCCTTCAGCAAAAATAACAGGTGCAGCTGTGTCTGAGTGAATATATTTTTAACAATAAGACAGCACAANAAAAAAAAAAAAAAAAAAATCTCCATGATAACAAGTGGTTTGTGTTGATGTACAGTATGCCTCTCCTTGAAGAGGTTTGGGAATATCAGGAATGTCCTGTTGTTGTTTTCTTTCTTGGAGTCTGGTTTAGGCTTATACTGCACAAGATGTTGTTGGTCACATGATGCAAACTACTATCTTCTCTGGCTGTGTTATGAGAATATGCATACCCACCAGAGACTTGCAGCTACTTGTTTCTGTTCTGTCGACTAAACAGAAACAAGTAGCAAAATAGCGTGAATTTTGCTATCTGTTTTTCTGCAGCATGGTGTTGTAATTTCTTCTTCCCCAAAATAACTTTTTAATCATTCCTCCTTTAGGTAAAAGGCCTTTCTTGCCTGAAGGTAAGGTTTGCATGCATCTTTTAAATTCCTTTCCAACCTGTTTTAATATCTCCAACTCAACCATGACAACTCAAACAGATGCTTTGGTTATGCCTATAGCAATTGAAGGGTTTGCATGTAGCTGGGAGGAAGTGTTGCCTGAGAGGCTTGACTCAGGCAAAGAAATTTCCATTTCCCTATTTAAGAATGGGAACTACAGAAAGCCTTGCTCATCGTATAAGATTATATGCATGTGCTGGTGCATAATGCTAAATATATGCTATTTTATTTTGTCTAGGGATCACTTACAGTTCTCCAAGTCTTGGACTCTTATACTGTAGCTGTCAGTATCTGGAACACAGTATTCTCTACCAAGTTGCAGTTTTGCTCTCTTTTATCTGTTTACTGTCATATCTGCAGACACCTGGTCTGCAGGTCAAGATAGACTAAATCCTGTGTATCTGCCAAATACACATACACTATGAATTTGTAGAGAAGCGGTACATTATGAACCTCCCACCATCTAAAGGCATAAAATTCAAGAACTGCGAGAAAAGCTCTCACTAGTGTGATGAGTAAATACACACATTCACATTGTAGTTGGCAAATGTACACATCTAGCAGTAGTTGTCAACATTTATTTTGCCCCCATATAGTTCCCATAATCCACAGTATAGATAGATAGATAGATTATGTGAAATCACAGAATCGAATCAGATGGCAGAGAACAAACAACTTTTCAGAAATGCCTGCAGATCGTTTTACAAATATAAAGCTGCCATCATCACTGCACTGATCAGAAAACTTCAAAGCAAAAGAGAAAACATAAATGAAATCATCTTGTTATGTGAACCAATTGTAATTAATCAATACCCAACTAATTTAAATAACTGTATGGTCACAAATAATATTACTAGGCAAGGCAAATTTATTTTCTTGCACATTCAAATACAAAGGCAAATCAAAGTGCTTTACACAAGACAAAATGTATTAAAATAACATTTAAAAGACAATGCGGACAAAATAAAGCAAAGCTCATACTGCAGTAAGTCTCTAACCCTATTAGAAATAAGCATCTTTACTGCATGAAACCAAAGGTGTGAGAAGACCTATAAAATAAGCCGTCCTTTAATTTTTATTAGTTGTTATTATGAAATTAAATACTGGCATGGTAAGTCATTGTGATGCATATGACAGGCCATCCAGGTTAATGAGTTATATTCTTTGTATTAATAAGGCTTGAAATTCCTCTTCTGCTGCATTACCTTGGTTACTGTAAATAAAAAATTAGAGAAACAGATCTCAAAATTAATATCTCAGGGTCACCCAACAACCTTTCAACTCCTTTGCTCTAACTTCCACATCATTGCAGAGGCTGAGTGATCCAACATCCACCTTCACTCCAGGCTTTTCTTGAGTCCATCTGGTTACTTAGCTGCCTCTATTTGTTTATTGTTTTTTTTTTTTTTTTTTTTTTTTTTTTTCCCTTAGTGACTCATCATATACTTCATTTCCTCCATCTCCTCTCTGGCCCCAGCCATGAGAAAAGACTTGAGAGATCAAGAGTGGAACCTTTCTTCTCCTTTCTCTCCCACTCTCTCGCTGTCCTTCCGCCAAATCGTTCCTGCGGGACATCTGAAAAGATGGCTCACATGTGTTTGCTCACTTCCTGTGGAACATAGTATTTCTTTATCCAGTCATCTTTGATGTGTCAGACGAAGAAGTTGCATCATAGTCCAATGTGCTATACGTTTTATTGTTAAAATTGTTATTCAATAGTTTTCCAGAGGTTTTCCCCTACTTTCCAGTTTGTTACATCAGCAACAGGAAGTCAGCTATGAGGACACAAGATCTTTTCCATCTCCTATGCCACATGTTATTTCCTCCCTGAATTCCCTCAACCTGATTGTTAACACCTGCACCAACAGACAAAGCTGGTTTACAGCTTCTGATCACCTGATTTTTCCATTGATTGAGTGCCTTTTTGGAGTGAAAACATCTTTGAGACTCTCTGAGGAGGATATGAAATTTGAGCTTCTGTGTTCTCAAAAGTTTTGAAACTGGTTTATGAGCAAATTTCTTTTCCCATTGAAATTATGAAGATTATTTTCCACCAAAATAAGGAATCAATAAATACCACATCCTTTATTGTGAAGTGAGATCACATTTTGGAGAATTGTGTCCTCTGGTGTGTCTGGGTTGAAACTCTGCACCGGGATGGGGAGGAGAGGGGTTGGGGAGGAGGGAACTAGAAGAGGAGCTCAGTGAGTGAATGAAACAAGCTTGGAGGAAGACTTAAACAATAATGTGGACATTTCTCAGTGGATTCATAATCTGCAGAAAAACGCATGGACCTGGCAGTTGCTTGGATTGTGTAAGAGCAAAGGAATGGTAAGAGCTTTAATAATAACTTTAATACTTTACTACTTTAAGTCTGTTGGGGGGAAGTAAGTAAACAGTTGTCTGTATCTGTCATAACTGTTAGTATGTCAATTGATTTATTGAATAGCATGCTGTTTTATCTTATTCATATTTTACATTTGAAGTTTTGAGAGTCTTCCTCCACTTCTTATGTTCACTCAGTTTATTCACAAGCATTTCTCTTTAAAAGCAGCAGCCCCAGACTGTGTGGTTGGCTGTGGTGTCTATTTTCAGAAGCCCATAGCAACTCTGAAGGGCATAACTGCCCCATAATCACAGGTTACAGCGGAAGGCCATGCATTTGCAAGCTGAAACTATTCTCCCGCCTGGGTGTGTACGTGAAATCAGTGAGGCTTGTGGGAGTGTATGAGCATATGTCTGCATATGTGTGCGTGTGAGTCAGACATACAGTGACACATTAGTGGGTCTGGCTGCGTGGCTGTGGCTCAGAGAAGGCCGGCGTTGGCAGCCAGTGACAGCAGAGGCATGAGGGGTCCAGTGTCAGCGTTGGACAGGGGGACGGTCTCCGTGTCACTGAGTCCTCTGAGACTCGCACACTGGACAGGATTGTCAGAATTGGTATAGTGGTTTCACCCAGCAGCCTTGTCTAGAGTGACATCAGACACAGATAGAACGGCCTGTTGTCTGAGCTAAACTTGGAGCAGAGCAGTAGATGATTTTTTTTTTTTTTTTTTTTNTTTTTTTTTTTTTTTTTTGGCTATTTTTTGCTCATTTTTGATAGACCAGTGATGTCATCATCAAGGGACAAAGCCTTTAAGTGTTTCCTTTTGCTGTCACAGTCATGTGTTGGTGTGTGTGTGATTGAGCTAAAAAGATCATTTCCTAATAATCACATATGTCAGACAGCCAGATCATTTTAATAAATTGATCTCAGCAGAGATGGAAAATAACTATGTATATGTACTGAAAAACTCTACTTAAGTACAACTTTGAGGTGCTAGTATTTCCATTTGGAGAGAATTAATATTTATTTGATGACTGCAGTTACTACTACTTTGCAGATTTTGAGCTTTTTTTTATTTAACATTATTAATTCTTTCTTCCCTTTCTTTTCTTCATTCCTTTTACTTAATTTTTCCTTCTTTCCATCCTTCCTTCCTCTGTAGGTATTTCTCTTTCTTTCCTTCCATTTTCTTCTGTTCTTCCTCCATCTTTCCCTCTTTTGCTTCCTTCCTTCCCCTTGTCATTTCTTCTCTCCTACTTCTCTCTTTCCTTCTCCCCTTCTGTTCTTTCCCTCTTTAAGTGATCTGAAAATATGAAACTCGTCAAAACTAAAGACAGGAAGTTCTCACCTCTTTTTGCACACTTTTACTGTGAATACTTGAGTACATTCTACTGAAAAAAAATAAAACTTTGATTGGGGTACTTTTAGTTGGATTGGAGTATTTTTCAAGCGTAATATTATCACTGTTTCTTAGGTAAATAATTTATGTAAAATAGATGAAGTATATCTTGCACCACCCACATTGACTTGTGAAAGACATAACAGATACTAGACAGTTATGTCTATTTTAGTTTTGTTTGTTATGCTGAGCTTGTCAGTACAAGAAACACGTGTTATGATAGTGAAAAACGTGGATATCAGCTTTTAGCAGAAATACACACTGAGTCATCTGGGCTGCATTAGTGTCTATGTGTACTGTATGTGTGTGAGTATGTGTGTGTGTGTGTTTGTGTCCAAGGCATGTCTGGCCCTCGTGGGTAGTTTTCCTCTCGCCTGAAGTGAGCATGATGTGTCCACAGCTGGATCTAATCTGTAGCGTCTGTCTGTAAACAGGGAGTGTGTGTTTGTGTGTACAGGATCTGTTTGTAAGCCACAGTGACTCACACTCACAGGAAGTAGACCCCTGATGCATACAGCACCTGTAGTGCACACACACACACACTGTATCAGAGGGAAATATTGTACTTTTTACTTCACAACATGTATTAGATAGTTGTAGTTGCAAGCTTTATTTTACAGATTCAGATTCTTTCCATCCAATCCTCATTTCATTTTGTTATTATTTCCCTTTTTTCCCCTTCCTTCTTTCTTTCTCCCATTCATTGTTCATTACCATATTTTGTTCCTTTTATTCATCTCTTCTTTCCTGCCTGCTTTCTCCTTTTCCTTCCTCCCTTTCCTTATTTCTTTCATTTTTTCTTATCTTTCATTCATTTCCTTCTTCATTCTTACTGTCCTGCCTCCTTTCTTAATTTCATTAATTCTTTCCTTCTTCAGCTGATCAAAAAAATATTAAATCCTTGAAACTGGAGCCAGAAAGTTTTCACCCAACAGGTGAAACTAAAATCATTGTCACTATTATTTGCACTGCCTGAGTACTTTTCACAGCTGATATTTGTTAGCTTTTTTTTTTTTAATGCATGAANTATTTGCACTGCCTGAGTACTTTTCACAGCTGATATTTGTTAGCTTTTTTTTTTTAATGCATGAATTTTACTGGTATTGCAGTATTTTCACTTGTGGTTATGCTGCTTTTATTTAACTCAAGGATTTTTATTTATTACTCTTAACAGGCTGAGATTTTTTTTTTTTTTTTCAGGAAATTGCCTTTTCTCATTTCTAATGTATAAAATCTGGAATCCTTGATAAGATCGAGGCATAAATCAATGCCAGCTTCTTGATGTACCACTTTATCTTGCTTGCTATGAAGGAACAATGACCTACTATAATGGTTCTGGGTGCCTGATCATGTGGGATTATAACTGGGGCAGAAGGGTTTCTAAGGAGAGCACTGTTCCTATTGTAGTACAGCTGTAGTAGCAATATTCCCAGTGCACCATTCATCATCATGCTGTCCTCTCTGTGTGTGCTTCAGGATCTCCATGTGTCAGATAGTGCTGATATGGACCATCTGAACAGGAATAAAGTGGGTCATGGGCGGCAGACGCACCAGGTCTTACAGGTGAGTAATTATTTACCTTCGGGACCGGTTGCCTTTTTCCTGCTGATATAATGCTAAATCCCGAATGGTTGAATTTAGATCATCATCTGCTGTGTGTCAGCTGTAGCACAGAGGAGAATTTAGCAATAAATCAGCTTGATAACATTTGATAAGATCAAATAAATCTATTTATTAGTATCGTCAGATAAGCATGACTGCCATTCCTTATTTACAGCATTATGTTCAGTTTACAGCTTTAGAATTGTATGTATTAATGAATTGAAATGAACTGAATTGAAATGTATTATACATGATCATCTTTTGCTACAAAAAGCCATGCAAACGCACACACTTTGACTTTGTGTGTAGTTTTCCTTCATTCAAACTACATATGCCTCGTCCAGTCCACCAGCTACAGGCAGATGTTTCAACTGAAAGGCCACAGTCTACATCATAAACTTTACTGGTCAAAATGAATGAGCAGATGACAGTTCTGAGCTGTTTAATATGGCACCTCATGTTACACAGTTACTTACATTATATTATATTTTATATTATTGATATTTATAGAGTTAGGCTGTCCATCAATATGTTGTAGCTTTTCAACTCTGTTTTGCATATTAATCTCAAATCTTACTTTACCACAGACCCAATTAGAGCCTTTGAATCAAGCATAAAGAACACCTGAACAACTTTGGCTGTAAAAATATTATATTAGGATTCTATAAAAAAAAAAAAAAAAAAAAAAAACTGATAACAATCTGCATGATCATTTTACTGATTATTAAGCCAAAACAACCACCTAATGATGTTTTTAAACTGAATTTATTTTGACAGAGTACTCCTTTAGACCTGATTGAAACTGGCAAATCCCTGAAAGTTCAGGCAGAGCGCCCCCACCTGGTTAGCCTGGGAAGTGGCCGCTTGAGCACAGCCATCACTTTGTTGCCATTGCCTGAAGGTGAGGGCCTGTGTGTGTTTGTGTGTGCATGCATGCGTGCTGTTTATATGTAGCCTTATAATGAAAACACCACAGTAATAACTTGTCAATATGTCGTTCTACCACATCACATATGAAACACATAAGCTGCTGCATTACTTTTTGATTAGGATTACTGTTATTAAGGTATGACTGTTTGATAAGATGTAGTTCATACACAGTCAATTTGAAGCAGTTTGGCCTTTAATAAGCAAGAACAGTATGTATGTATTCTGATGCAGCCTGTGGTTAAGGCATGGTTATGTTTTGGCAACTAAAAGTACTTGGTTAAACTTAGAGAAGGATTGTGGTCTTGGCAAATAAATTATGGTTAAGGTAGGGTTAATGTTGGGTATTCTCCATAAAGTTTAGCTTTCAGTTCTCATAAAGGCAGCATGATCACACTCTGCTTCTTCCCATTCCTTTTTGTTACTCATAGTGTACCACAGTTGCAATTGCACGCTCGTCTGTGATTTTCTTGCACCATCTGTCTCGCACTGATCCTAAGCACCACAGACAGACAGTGGGGGAGGAGGGCGGTGACACTAGAGGCCCAAAGGAATGGGAACCTCAAGCAAAGCCTTCTGGGATTTTCTTTGAGCTGTATTTCCTCTGTGGCATTCAACAAGAATGGATGGTGTGTTTTTGTGTCTCTAAAAGCTCAGCTCTGTCTCTATTGCGCTGCATTGTTCTCTTTCAAACAGCCAGTATAACTGATAATCAGATTCTGACACACAAAGATAGTGGTTATTCCTATTAATCCTTCTGGACACCTGCTCTCCATATTCAGACTCTCGGTGAGTCTGACTCAATGCGTGACTCCGCCCATGTGGCCATGATCTCTCAGATCAGTGTTCCTCATCTTTGCCTTTGAACTGCAGACCTAAGAATACTTCACAAAGGTATTCATAGGCCAATAAGGATCTGTATAACTGATGCTGAGGACATGTTTTCTCTTGTTGCAGGGAGAACCACATTGGGTAGCGATGACGCTGATATTCCTCTCCAGGGCCCTGGCGTTGCAGCTCAGCACTGCTACATTGAAAACCAGGCAGGCAGCATCACCTTGCACCCATGTGGAAACCAGTGCTCTGTGGATGGGCTTCCCATCACCAAACCTGTTCGTCTGACTCAAGGTAGAACAATCATCAGTTTAAATGGCTAAAATAACAGGTAACCAAAGTCCCCCGAGATAAACATGTATCTGCTACTGTAATGGAAAGCAACATTTGAGCAGCTTGATATTTTTTTTACCACAATAATAGCTATTTATTTTATTCTCAGTCAACAAGAACATAGCCCATGAAGCTGTGACTGCTGAAAATGGTTAATGCTCAAGAGATATGTTGTTGAACGCCAACAAAATATTTATTGTTTTATCTTGGTTTAAAAGATGAGTTTGAGATGATACACAGAACAATAGCAGAAAACACATTTCACATGACCGTGGAACACAGGTTAACTAAGAGACAAATGTTTTTCTTTTATCAGTTACATTATTATATTTGTTGTAAAACGAAATGGGAGGCAGTGAAATGATAGAATTACCAATGATTCTGAGTTTTAAATAATCATTACAGTAAGTTGTATGAAAACTCAGTCAGGTCAACTGGATTCAAGTTTTGTTTTTTTTATTATTTTATTTTTATTTTATTATTTTATCTTCAGCATTATTATTATTATTATTATTATTATTATTATTATGACTGATGAATCCAGTTGACCTGACTGAGTTTTCATACAACTTATCTATCACCTGGATGACTGAGAATCTTCATCTAATCATTACAGTAGTGAACATATACAGTAGTATCTGTTATAGTCAGAGAGAAACTTATTTGGGTAATCACACTGTTGTACAACCAGATAAAGACTTATTAAAATGCCAGATGTATCTCTTTGGAGGGTAAACTGGGTCCTATTGAGTGTTAACATGTCTAAGGGCAAAGTGGACAACACGTTTAAAGTATACAGTCCCATGACCTTCTGCTATCATGATAGCATGCATACAGTACCACCCCCCTTTCTGTGGGATCCAAGCCAACAGCTACCACAATGTCATTTGAGTCCTGGTGACCAGCCGGTGTGTGAGAGTGTGTGTGTGGAGGCAGCAGCTGCTTAATACTTCAAGCTTTGCTTCATTCAAAAAAAACCAGTCCCGCAACACTGAATAAATGGAGGAAGCTGTTTATGTTGGATGATGAAGAATACTTGCAGCTATTGGCCGGACCATCGCTTTTACTGGCATTGTTGCCACTGTGGATTTATGACTTTGTTTTGGAGGGTGAAAGAAATGTTAAACTCATTGAGGAACATCCACAACTGGAGGCAAAACTTCAATGTTTGACTCAAGGAAAAAGCAGGGGAAAGAGAAGTAGCTAAGTTCACGTTCTGGTTAAGCTCAAGTGAGTTAAACTGCTCAGTTTATTTATGCCAATATATTATGAAGATAAAATCATTACCATTATATATAACTAAATGAGAACATTACTTTTAAAAATAATTGTAATTGACCAGATTTGTTAATTATCCACAGGAAAAAATGAAGAACTTCAGGCAGGCAAATTCAACAGGACAGCCTTTTATAAACACGTAGGACATTAAGAATGCTTTTTCTTCACATTTTCATTCTTCGGCCTCATAATTTTGCCACGTTAGGCTGGACTGTGGCTTACATTCCAGAGACTTTATAATAAATCTCAGAAAAATGGACTTAAATGCTTCCATCTTTTATCACATTGACACACTGCTGCTGAAAAGGAGATAGGACATTATTATGAAATTGTTTTATGTACGTGTAGCTTGTGGAAAAAATTAATCGCAGACATATTTTATATTATGAGTTTTTTTTTAATCTATTTTTAATCAGAATCAGAGGGAAGTCTGAAATTAAATATTCAATGCCAGTTGTTTATGGTGCTTAAATATGAATAAAATATGAATTAAAACATTTAAACAGTCAATTTTATCAGTCTGTTTTATTTTTAATGCTTCTCCATTGCCTCAGCAAATGAATCTGATACAAAGGTATGATTACAACACATTACTGACAGCTCGTACTCTTCTTCTCTGGCAGGGTGCATGCTGTGTTTTGGCCAGTCTGCCTTTTTTCGCTTCAACCATCCAGAAGAAGCTCTGAGGATGAAGCGCATGCTGCCTGGAGGAAGCCATGGACTCAGCACCACAAGAACCCATCCTACTGGTAAAGATCCTACTTTGAGCACTATATAAAAAAATTAAAAAACAATATTCCTGTGATCCACTTACATTTCTGAATATATCCCGTAGATAATGATCAGTAATCGAGAAAGCAGAAATAAAAAGCAAATGCTTAGAATGCAATATTACACAAATTGTTACAGCTACTTTGAGTTTCCAGCACTTTATGAAATCACCTAAACCTGAATGGGATCCTGTTTAAAGTTTAATGTGGATCATAGAGTTTGCTGAGGGTTAAAATGTTAAAATTTGGGACTTTCAATACAAAACTATTATGCACAGACTTTGCCTGCACTTCATTTTGATATCTCCACTCTTCTGGTTTTCTAGTTTGAATGTAATATTGGTCATTATATTTGAGGATGCAGAAATAGCTTGTTCAAGACTAATTATCTTTGGCCTACATTGTAAACTGGTTCATTCATATCGCTGGTTTTTGCTTAAGCTGTGACCCTATTGTGAAAGAGAAATTTCTATTACATGTAGTGCAGTTTCATGAAGTAAAATAATCAGTTTGTCACACATAATTATTGCATTAAATGTTTAAAGTGATCCCATGTATCTTATCATTCTGGCCCATTGCCTGGCTGTTATGTGTTGATGATATTTAGAATCCATTCTACTCTGACCTTATTGGTTTGGCTGTCAGTGCCCTATGAGCCACCACACCCAGCCCACTGTGTAAGGCCCACTCTTTCCTGAGTGGGCCCTGATTGCATCTAGTCTGAATGAAGTGCAGGGCTGCAGCTTTTATATTTAGCAGCTACAGATCCCTGTAGGATTACAACACAACTGAGGAACAAAACATCCTGACAGACTGGGTTTGGTCAGATCCATACTATAGAACATTTATCACTATCAAGGCTGCTCAAGGCACTGTGTGTGTTTGTGTGTGTGTGCAACAATGCATACAGAAATGCATATTATGTATCTTTCTTTTCATGAGCCTGTTTCCCGTTTTGTCTTACAACACTGACTTGAGGTGTGTTGGATGTTAAAATGACAAAGATAGCAGAAGACAGTTCCTTCCCAATATGGACGACAAGCATTGTGTGTTAGTGAGTGTTTTTACAACTGTCTTTTTAGTGTGTTTGTCTTCTTCAGTTATTTAGCTGGAATGCTCAGGCACAAATGTTTGTGTCTCCCTTCTGCAGACTCTCATTGTGTCCTGAATGGTAACTATCAGTCTGCATCCAGTGACAGCAACTCTAGGATCAACAACATAGTGAACGACCTCCAGGACTCCCTGATGTTGAACGGTTCCCAGGCCTCATCCTTATCAGAATCTAGCAAATTGACCCAGCATCTTATTCCTCAGTCTTCTCTCCCAAACATGTTCAATGGAAGAAACAGCTCCCCTCAGAGTACTCCTGACTCCAACTATGAAAATACTTCTCAATTCTTTTCTTCCAATTCATCAGCTAAACACTGCAGTAAGCAAAACCTGGGCAACAAAACCCCTCCAGTTCCTGCCCGGTCCATTCCTGTCAACCACAAGCCTATCCCTCATCCCCGGATGTCACTTTCTGTGTCCTCAATTGCTACTAGTAGTGGTCAGAAGCCCCAAGGGAGCCCAAAGCTTCATAGGAATGTAAGAACAGAGGCCACATCGAGCCCCACACCCCCTTTTAGAGAGCCACAACAGGACACAGAAAACACTAGCTCATATCGTAGACCCTCCCCCATCAAATTTTCCCCCTCAGCTCCATCCAGCCCTCGGGTAAGAGGTTCCTCCCTTCAGAAGAGACCTCCAAGTCCCATGCAAGAGCAGGGTCAGCGCCTTTCTCATGGAGATGTCCCTCAGCAAAGGCTCAGGACTCCAGAGCTAACTGGATCCACCAGCATGAAAGAAGTTGCTCCTCTCGGCCCGTACATGTCCCACAGAGGGACTCCTGCATTACAAGGCCCAATTACCTTCCTTAGTGCTAAAACATCCCCTGAGAGCCCCCAGGGCCGACGCAAACTCACAGCTCCTTCAAGGGTGGAGGCTGTGAGGGTACTATGTGCCCCATCACCATCCCCTACAATGATGATGGACATGGGCTCTCTGTCTAGTTCTTCTCCTCTTGCTAGCCCTCATAACCAAAGGAAGATTTCCTGCATGACCACTACAGGGTCCTCCAGCAGGGAAAGCAGTCTTATTAGGCCTCGTACCCAGGAACGCAAGAACAGCATCTCTGAGATTAGTGACAATGAGGAAGAGCTGCTAGAATACCACCGCTGGCAGAGAGAAGAAAGGCTGCGTGAGCAAGAAATGGAGAAATTGGTAAGTGAATGAACAATGTTGGCATCATTTTGATATGATAGAAATGATCTGTCCTGGATACTGATATGTATTTTGATTTGCGCAGGAAAGGTTGTGGAATACATCTACTGCTTTGGTTTGTCTGCCATGAATTGTTGCTTATGCTGTGTATGTGTGGGCTTTGAGTTGACTGCAAGTCTTTCTGAGAGTTACAGCAGCAGCACTGAGGCTGCTGCTGTCGTAGACACTATGTCTGCATTCAGATATCTTGTCTAAATCTCCTGGCACACAGCCACCAGCTCTTCTCTCCAGAGTATTACTGGCATGGTTAGTCCATGTGGGCCAAATGACACGGGGATGTCCAGAGCAGAGGGCGTAGCAGCTTACTGCTCAACACTATACAGTGTGTGTGTATATATATATATATATATATATAGATATAAAAAATACTAGTGGCATTTTCTTTCAAGGCTGCCTCCTCTTTCACCAGAAGCTCTTACTTATTCATAGTAGATCATAGCCTGCATACTTCTTATCCATCCTCAATCCACACCCACCAGGCCTCCCCCCCACCATCTCAGCCCCCCCATCGCAGCTTGACTCTAACAGCTGAAGGGACCATTCCCGGTAGTCCAGTTCTTCAGGCTATTTCAGGAGCCAAAAGGTTTCTGGTAACAAATAAGAGACTTAGTGACAACGTGCATCTGTGGGCTGGTAGATGTTTGGCTGCTGTGGATACAGAATGTGCACGTTGGTGTTGAACTCTAACCTCTGTTGAGTAATCGGTTATATTCCCGAGTGTGCAATGTAAGCCATTACCTTGGCGAATAGCTTTAAAATTCCTTTTTTCCTACTATTTACATGTTTGTAACTATGGGTGTTATACTGCATGCACATGATTGTGGGAGAATCTAATGTCAGAGATTAGACCTATTATGAAAATCAAATCTAGTAGACTAACCCAAACAATATATCATTATAAATCCTGTAACCAGCAAAATGAAGAATTTTTCAGTGTCAGCAGAGGTTTGCACTCTTCTATCAGTATGACATGCTTCTGCTGTCGATACTTGACAAATTCTGAATGCTATGGGTTTATTGTATGTGTGCTTATCAAAATTAAAGTGTGGTCATGCACAGATACATTTGACACTACAAATGCTGAATGTATATTTCATAAGCATTGTTTATGAATGACACTGATAAGGAAAAAGTAATATCCTTTTCTTGTTCAGGCAAAAGATATTATAAACTGTTGCTTAGAGGATCCCAGATTTAGGGGTCTTATACATGATAGAGCTTTATGGCTCAATATAGTGATTCAAGACTAGAGAATAATAAAGGGCTCATCTTAAAACTTTAACTTTTCAGTTGATTTTATTATAAATTCTGCATATTCCCAAGTAGAATTGCCTTCAGTGACAGACCAGACTGACATACTGTATGGTGAATCTGGTGCTCTGTTTGCCTGGTTGCCTTGCCTTGAGAAAAGCACAAAAAGTAAAACAGATGTAGACCTGCAGAGCAGAGAGAGAGAAAGAGAGGATTTCCTCTGTGAGATAAATGCCCTATATTTAGCACATTGCTCTCCTGGCATACTTGGCAGCTATGCTGTAATTTTTTAAATCTCATTTTATTGAATCCAACATATACACACGGTCATTGTCCAAATGCATGCTGCACTTTATCTCTCAATCAAGTTAAAGGGCAAAGGTAGAAGGGAAGAGGTGTGATAGAAAGGTTAATTTTAGCATTTGTTCCAGTGGGAAGAGGCCCAACTGCTGGTTTGAAATACAGTGCAAATATATCTATTTCCACTCTAAATCTGTTGATCAGAACATTGGGGAAAATTTAGGAATACTCACATAATGACATGTTGATAAAATATTCCACTTTCAAAAACTACTATAGCTAGTGTTTTTAAGTAAATTACTGTCTCTCACAGCTCATTGTGTAACGCTGACTGGAAGCGCCTATAAAGACTATTGTGAACAGCCAGATTCCAGTTCAGTACACATTCACTGACACAATGTCGGTCCTGTTCCATTTATAAACTAGAAGGGCTCTCATCAGGGCACATACTGCCGCCAAGGCCAAACAAGCATAGACAAATTTTTTGTCTTCTTATATACAAGAAGAGTTGGAGATTTGTTGGCCTTGGCAGAGGCATGCACTCTTGGAGTGCCTTCTTTTGTTACTGCTTTTCTCAATTATAGGCATTGTATACTACTTGCATCTCGATATCTCCAAAAACTCATTAAATGAATTTAAAGCTACTGCGCAAACAACTGTCCAAACTGTAAATCTTGTTGGGTGTTCACGAAGGAGATAGTGAATTTATTTTAACTGCAGGGATTATTCAAATACCAGCAAAAAGTAAACAAGTGAATGTTGGAACATCAACACCCAGGCACCATTTTTGTAGTGCTAAGAGATTACTAATTATTTGGTTTTGCTTTATGGTCAAATGAAAAACTTGATTTTATTTGCTGCAAAGTGAAATTAAAATGTAAACATCCTGTGTTGGAGTGATGGTGGAGTTTTCTGGATGTACGAGTCTGTAAGACTTTGTTTTCATCAACAAATCTCCTTGTGGAGTTACTATGAACGCCCTCCTCAGGGACAAACTACGTCAGCTTCGGCCCTCCTGTGATCAGGTTACAGTTGTCCAATGCCAGGGACAGCTGACTAAATGGGACAATGTCACACAAGGACACCTGAGGCTGCTCTGCAATACGAGCTATTTTGTAGGCCACCATGTTATGTTAACATTTCACATCTCACATCTCTATAGGAGCGGCAGAGACTACAGACCATCCTGAACCTGTGTGCAGAATATAACCAGGAGGACAGTGCCGTGGAGCTGGCTGAGACAGTCAGAAATGGGCTGCCTGGGGACACTAGAGGAACTTTCTCAGACACAGCAGGGGGGATGTTCCTTCAGGGAGTAGAGAGACCCCAGAGGGAGAGAGAAAATGATGAGGAAAACCAAAGAGAGGAGTCCAGCAGCACAGAAAGCACACATCAAGAGGTGGGACAGTTTGACCAAATATACATGCATACTGTGTGTGTATAAGTGTGTACATTTTTTTTTTTTCTTTATGTCTGCCTTCAGTGTGAAGAGCTGTTGGGACAGGACCAGGTTTATCTGGAAGAGCAAAGGATTAGGATCTTGGCCAGGGTTGATGACCTAAAGCACAGAGTCAGTGAACTGGAGCTGCAGCTACAGGAGACCAGACAGGAGGTCAGCACACACACACACACACACACTCAAGCTAGCAGACAGACTTAGCATGATGAAACATTGTGACATTTGAGCTGGTACACTCTTAGATCAGCTCCACTACTTAATGGAGTGGCAAAGTAGTTCATCAGCTTTGACTCCATATTTGTCTGTCCGTAGGTGGAGATGGAGCAGGCTCTGCTGCAGGCGGAGAGGCAGGCGGAGCAGGAACAGGTGGAGGCTGAAAATGAAATAATCTCTCAGCTGCAGCTCAAACTCAGCCAGCTGGACAAGCGCACCCAGAAAGAAAAGGACAAGGTGGGCAAACAGGACAAAACAATATACTAAATACTGATCTGTCAGTTGTCTCAACACCGTGCACATGTGTGCACGTGGCATGTTAGGTTCTCTTGAACATTGTGGTTGAATTTGCCATACACGCACAGAATATTAAGCATGCACACTTTGGAGTAGAATGGAACATGTAAAAAAGCTTGTATGACCTTGATCTTAGAAACATTATTATTGATTAATAAGCATGACTGTTTCACATCACTCTTCCTATTGAAGCATAGGTCTGTGCTGTACCGTGAGTTCAAACAACTATTGCACCACTTATGTGCAAACAGTCTAGATATACGTAAAAGCTTATCAGATCTCCACTGACTTGCATTGCTTGTTATGCAAAGAAACAGTCTGTCCTAAAACACAAAGCACAAAGGTCTTACCTGTATATGATCAGTACTAAAATGTTGATGCAGATCTGCAGATTCCTTTTCATTTTTCTCTCATTTTAATATTATCAAATGTGTGAAGCATTGCAACCTATAGCAACCTCTGGTAGCCTAACCTCTGCTTAATTCCTCATATCTTTTAACCGCCTTGGCCTCTCCTGTAAAGCTTGGCTGCATGGATTTAAGTTGTGTGTGATTTTTTTTTTTGTTTCTCCCTGGGGTGGTGTGCGTGTGTATGTGTATGAATGTGGGCCCACCCATGTGCGTGGATATATATGCTGCTGTGTGCGTGTGTGTGCGTTTCCATGTGTTTTTAGGGAAGGGCTAATGTATCGGCTGAGCGGAAGGTCCTGGAAAAGCAGAGGAATGAATACAATGAGCTGAAGAGGCAGTTTGATAAGTGCCCCTTGTCTCTAAGGGAACAGTTACAGGAGCAGCTCCGCAGGGTCAGTGTTCTCACACAGCCCACTGGCTGGCAACAGTGAGTTATAATAACTGTATACCATAGTAGCGTATGATCTGGACAGAAACAGACTCAAATATCACACTGACTCTGTTTGAAGCACGGAGAGCTATTCCTAAATGTGTAAACTGTGCATTTCCTCTTTTTCTGCTGTTTCCATGCATTACCTAAACAACTATGTCAGATCTAAAGTTTTATTATGTTTATGCCAAGTATGAATACAAAGTGGGCTATGCTTTTGCAACAGCAACTTCATTCGGATGCTTAATCTCTGCTGCTCCCTCATTCTGGATATTTGAAGATGCATTTCGTAATACTTAATAATGTTATTAACAGCTTTTGCTCTAATATTTTGCATGCCTTTTGCATTTCAAATTTTTTAACTTGGATGAAACAAGTCACCGATGCCCACTGAATATTTTAAGAGAGTATGAAATGTTTCTGTATGCACACTGAATGAGGCCAGTTTATTATTGGCGGGCAGAAAGCTGAAGCTCTGGAGTCTGGGACCAAGCAGTTTGAGGATCTGGAGTTCTGCCAGCTCGAGGAGGAGAGCAGTCTGGAGGAGAAGAAGGAGAATCAGAGCACACGGCTTCTCCAAGAGAGAGCCGAGTACCACTGCAGTTTGGCCAAGAGGAAGGTGGGTTTCATGTGTAGCATTAAGCCTGTATGGCACATGTGGATTCATGTTTGTATGGCAGCTTTACATGACAAACCTGGACGTGTTCTTCCTCAGGAGAAGATGACAGCTCTTGATGCTCAGGTGAAGCAGCTTGGATTACAAGCAGCTCAAGACTGTGAGAGGTTGGCAAAGGACCGGACTCTGACCCTGCAGCTCTTACACAAGGTTTGTCTCTCATTGTCCTTGCTGCTCGACATTCAGATGAAAGAACATATATATAGGTGATGTGCATACTGTCTGCTTCCCAGGACCAGGACAGGTTGTGTGTCCTGGAGAAGAGGTACCACTCCTTGACAGGAGGGAGAAACTTCCCAAAACCCAACAACATGAAAGAGGTGAGCAGTAAAATGTGGGACATGATATTACTATATTGATATATCCTAAACAACACCATCAGATAGACTAGAATCACTGCAGGTGAAAAAAAGAAATCCTCCTTACAGGCTTTTTTTTTTTTTTTTTTNTTTTTTTTTTTTTTTTACTTAAATGAACTTTCTAAACAGGATTTACTTCACATCAGCGAACCTGACCTTGTTTATGTGGATGGTCCTCCTCATAGCCTCTGTCCCTCCTCTGCCTCCTTCTCCTCCTCTCACATCCCCTCCCCTGAACTCTGTCCTGAATCCTATCCTGTTAGGCTACAAGAGGTAAAAAAAAAAATAAAAAATACTGTTTTCAACAAAGCCTAACAAATCCTAAATGCATGTGTTGTAGTCTCTAGATTAAAAGACATTTAGATGATGATGTGTAACCAAATACTGACAAATAATAGCAATCTTGCAGTTTGTTCCTTGGTAGGTAGAGCTATAATAGTTTAAGGCAGCAGGACTTGCTGTTGATTAAAGATGTCTTGTCACTCATCCAAGCAGGTTCTTCAATTCTGAGTCAGTGGTGGGCAGTAATCCAGCACTGAGAATGATTCACACCTTTAACCAGGTGACTCTAAGCTACTTAGGTGATTGGCAAAAAGTCTTCATGACTAAGCAACAATTCCAGCTGCCTTGAACAACTACGTCTAGATATCCGCTGACCTGGATGACTTCATAGATGTGCATAGAGCTGACTTTTTTAAGTTTATAGCTATGTGCATATGGTGTGTTTGAGCATCAGTGTGTGCAAAATGTAGCCAAAAGGTGTTTCACGCTTTGAATTGGTGGCGTTTGCAATTGAGGCTTTGAGGAGAAATGTTTACCATGACATAAACTAACCTCACATCCTCAGATGACGTTAAGTAACTGCAATGCATGTTAATGTCAAGTGTAGAAGCTCAGTGAGGGTTGATCTCCTCATCTGATTGCTTTGCACGGTTTTTCTAAAAGCATTGCATTACCTTCTTCAGCCTTTGTATCCTGTTTTCTGGCTGTTGATGCAGGAGTATCTCAGGCTGTCTGATGTCTTTAAGATGTATGGAAATGCTTCTGTGCAACCTCATTCTACTTCCCCTGCTGCTCTCCACTGCCTCTCCCTCACTGTCGCTCCAGCTCTGTCCTGCGAGGTAGAAACCCTGTCGGCTCTCTTGCAAATGTTTTTCTAACCTATGTACCTGAGTGTCTCAGAATATCTTCTGTCTTATAGATGCATCTTCTGAAAGTTGTTTTCCATTTCTTCCCTCTCCCTGTTTTTTTAAAGGAGTACATCACAGTCAATCAGTTAAGCCAGGTCTTTGGGATGCAAAGAGTAGATCCTTCTTCCTCCTCCTCCTCTATTCCATCATTCCAACCTGCCTCCTCTGGCTCTTTCTCATGCCACTCAATCGCATGTGGCCCCGCCCCTTTTCTCTCTGCACAGGTTTGTTGCTTTTTGCTTTCCACTGAGGTTCATTTTTTCAACCAGGTTTTGGTCAGCTTAATGCTTCTGATTCTGTTGCTTTACTACTCCCCTCTCCTTCGCCTGGTTGCTTTTCACCACCTTAGAGCCAGCCTGAGTTGAGCAGGAATGCAATGCCTCCTATTAACCTAGAGCGCTGGTACCAGGACATCATGTCTGCTGGAGAACCTCAGTCATGTCCTCCACCACTGCCTGCAAAATCTTTTTCCACGCGCAGACAAGGGCAGGTAAATTCTCCACTCTTTCTCACTCAGCGCTTAATGCTCTCCTGTTTGGCTTTTTTCTGTTTGGATCACAGTTAAGACCAAGAGCGTATTAGTTTGTAGTTGGAAGGTATGTGTAATGTTTGAAAATCTGTTTAGAATTTTACTTTCTCATTTCCCCTCCGTTAACTGGAGGTCAAAGGTCAGGTGACAGACTTTAGCTAACAGCAGGTCAGATGTTTGTTGAAACACTATCTATAGTTTGAACCGCAGACTATATGTAAACTAATGTAAAGTTATTATTTCTGTTTTTTTTTTATACAGTTTGTGGATGAAACGTTACCTCTTGAAAAATGTATATTTTATGACTAGACAGCCCTCTAGTGGACAAAAATAAAACTACATGTAGCTCCATCAATCAGTGCAGCTGGCTTAGTGTCTGTTTTCTCCACTGCTAAAAAAAATTGTGATTGATTAAATTAGACATTTAAGGATAAATAAGTTGACCCAAGTGATGTAAAAATCCACATTTAAACACAGAATGCTAAGGTTTGCCAGTGACATGGCAATATAAGTGTAATCGTCACTTGGGCACTTCATGGCAGCACCATAAAGGTGAATAACGTCCTAGAAAATATCCTACAACCTGCTGGACCAGTAAGTCTTAGCCACCAGGTTAATATACTGCATCTGGCTGACATAAAAGGTTAAATTGAAGCATGTTTGATGGTAATAAAGTTGAGAAGGAACAAGCTGAAGAGTTGAGATTCAGTGCAAGGCCATGATGTCACTGAAGCAGAGAACATGTGAAGAAGGAAGTGAGAAATGAGAAATTAGATAAATCACTGAGGGAAAATGCAGAGCAGGGTAAAGGTCATAGGTCAGATAGGACCGAGCCAGTAGTTGCATGCACAAAACTGTCCTGAACGTCTATGATGTTTCCTCTTCTTCTGAAATCAAGAAGCAAAAAGACAAAAACTTAAAAAAATAATAAAACATCCCAGTTCATTTGCAGACCAGACAAATGAAATCATCAGTGTTCAGCTTCAAGTATTTATGGGTCTCTAATTGGAAATGCAGATACAGGAGCTTCTAAATAATAACTAAATAAATACAAGAGGGAAAAAAGTTCTTTTTGCTGCAAATATATATTCTTTTCAGAAAGTAAACTACTCTCTCTGTCTTCTCTCAGCTGTTAAAGTCCAAATCGGATGGTGAGGTTGGACAGGCAGCATCATGCACTCATATTAGCAGTGGTGCAGCCCATCCACAATCCAGTGGGGTCCCACACGAGAAAAATGCTCCCACCAAGGTGAGCACAAGAAGTCACACACCTACTAGTCATGATGAAATGTTTTAATTTCTACACCATCTGATTCTTTCCATGTGTTCTTCAGGATCTGCAGTTTGCGCTGAGAGAGCTGCTGAATCCATCAGACATGAACTCCAGGAAGCAGATGGCTGCACAGTGCAAAGGTACTCCAGTCCCTCGGTTTAATGTCATCAATTTGTGGCACTGGAGGGTTTCATCAGGCATGCCCTCATCATTCTTAGAAAAATAAATGCCAAAGCAGAAAAGATGTTATATTCGTCCTGCGACATGGATGAAGATTACAGTATTTGCTCAGAGAATGTCAGGTTCCACTGTAAACAGCTTTGTGCAGTGATGTAGCTTTGCCACTAGAGGGCACTGTGAGTCTGTGACAGCCTTTTATTCTCCTCCTTCCACAGATCCTTCTCCCACAGTCCACCACTCCATCCTTCACCATCAAACGCCACCGAGTGGCAACCAGGCATATGACACCCTCAGTCTGGAGAGCTCTGACAGCATGGAGACCAGCGTCTCCACCGGCAACTCCGCCTGTTCGCCAGAAAGGTGAGAGACTGGAAAATGAGCAGCTGGCTCTGTTTCCATGGGAACAGTCAAATCTGCCTCTTCTCCCAAAAGAAGGGTCACTGTGCTTTGTTCCCTTGACAACAAGTTTTGTTATATGTCTGTTCCCTTGACTACTAATACACTGGCTGTTGCCGTGCCAACCACTTCAAGTTTTCAATGTTCCCCAATGTGGAATAGTTAAAAGTTCAAAGGCTTAGTTTACTACTGTGCAAGACGAACCCTTTGTCTTATTATTCATCTCCTGCTGCTTTCAGTGTTTGGTTTACAGGCATGTCTGTGTTTACATTTCTTTTCGTGCCGTGTCGTACCCGTGTCATCAAATGTTCCTTCCCTCTGTGTTTTGTAGTGCCGGTGGGTTAGAAGCCCAAAGGATAGAGGAGATGGAGAAGATGTTAAAAGAGGCACAGCTGGAGAAAGCCAGGCTGATTGAGAACCGAGTAAGTTTCTTCCATTCCTCTCCCGATGTAGGAATATTGAAATCAATGCTTTCTTCTAACACGATGTCCAGTTATCATGTTTTAAACTTCCTCCTCTTCTTCTCCATCGAGTTTAGCCTTCATTAATCAATATTCAGTGTTACCATTGAATCAAATGGCTCTGCCTATGAAAGAGTCACTTGTAGTAACAAACCTACAGAGAATTATCTATGGTGAGTTTAGTTGTTTTTGATTTCATTTTTTACTTTTTTTTAAACTAACAAATACCCTGTATGGTTGCCTCTCATCGAGTCTCACCAACCCCTGATATAAAACAGTAGGCAGAAATTCCCAGCAAGCAAACTCCGATAAGAGTTTGACTGTGTACAACTGATCCAGCATGAAATGATTCAGACACACAGCAAACAAGTGGCTGGTTAAGAAAGTTGAGCATTTAGCAGCTATAGATCCAGACATTTTTTCCACAGGAGTTAGTGAGACCAAATCAGAGCTAAAATGAAAGTGCACATTAGACTTTACATGCATCAGGTGTACAGAAACACTAACGTATGCAGTGTAACTTGTCACTTTGCTAACATGTGAACCATAACAAGTGAGGCTTTGTGTCTGTCAGCTTATTAGAGATTTCGACCCCCTTGTGGCCAGATATTATCCACTGAAGCTTTAACTTCATTTAAAGTTTCAACCAAAGCCTCCTGGATTGTGTGATTTAGCGCTGTCACACACAATTGTGTAGGAATTGCAATGAAATTTTTTGTCGTCAATCCAAATGAGACACATCTGTGGATGATTTCTGCTCTTATGTCCAACGACAGCCTGCAACAAAATTATAAATCAGAAATTTAGGAACAAAATCTCACAACTTGTCCTGTCATATCGATAGATAACCAATAGAAATATAGCATGGAATTTAATGAGGATATTGCCGATGTTAAAACACAGACACTCTCTCTCTCTCTCTCTCTCTCTCTCTCTCTCTCTGTCTGTCCGTCTATCTTCCACACACGCACAAACACACAGAGAAAGAGAGAGAGAGAGAGAATGCAAACATTTAGTTCCATAGCTGCCAGTTATATGGCCAACACTTGTTATTTCTTTCATTATTTTTCAAAACGTGACAGCGGCACAGATGGACAAAAAGATGATGTGTTTCTGCCTGCATAGTTTTTGTTCCTGCTTGTTGTGGCGCTGCGTTCATCACACGGTCTGCCACGTCTTAAAGCTGATGTTGTTCAGTCTGACATCGTCTCGGGAATTATAGTGCTGTTTTATATACAGTCACTGTTATTGCACAGTTTGCAGGAGCATTAAGAGACCTAGTATTGTATCACTTCTTGCATAAGAACATTATACTAGTACATCTTTGCCGCGACACTTTTGGAACAATCAAAAGCATGTGGAAGTTGTACATAGTTTGTTTACCTTTGTATTATTTCGACATATTGAAACAAAGTAGTATGTAAGTGTCTGAAAGCTGCAAAGGATCATTTTACATCAGCAAAGCTTACTCCTCTGTATATAGACTTCAGGGATATATTTTACAAAACCCTGGATTGGGACTTCAATTCTCCTGTGCCTCTTCTGACACTCATTCACTCTGTATTGCAATATTTGCCTACCATTAACATATTCTCCTGTCTCCCTTTTCCCCATTTTTCTCTCCTCTCCATCTGTTCCTCTTTCTCCTCTCCCAACACTCCCAGGAGAGGGAGGTGCAGGCTCGGCGGCAGATGCTGGAGGAGGAGCGGAGAAGGAGAGAGGAGGCCGAGAGGAGGCTTCAGGATGAGACGACCCACAGGCAGAGGCTGGTGGAGGAGGAGGTGAAGATGAGAGAGAAACACCTCTCCCAGGTCAGTGGAGCAGCAGGAGGAGATGACAACGGGAAGAAGAGAGGGAAGGGGGANCCTCTCCCAGGTCAGTGGAGCAGCAGGAGGAGATGACAACGGGAAGAAGAGAGGGAAGGGGGAGGGAGGGAGGAGGGGTTCTAGAGACTTAGGGGAAAGGATGAGAGGGAAGACACTAAAGAGAGGATGGGTATATGGGAAGATCAAAGAGTATCAGGAAAGGGGAAAGAAGGGGAGGGAGGGTTGGGAGGGAGGAAGAGCAGAGGGGTGGGAAGCGCACTAAAATATAATACACACATCATTCCAGCTTGATTGTATTTAATTAATGCTTTTCTGTTGCATGAGTGCTGCAAGTAAACAAACATCCTCAAACCACCTGGCCCCCACTAATTACTCCATTACCTTCAGCAGCTCATACCATTTGGTAAACAGCATTAAAGTAATACAAAACATCTACTTTTAGGCCCGTCCAATGACACGCTATCTGCCAAACCGCAAGGAAGAGTTTGACCTGCGTGCCCACGTGGAGTCGTCCGGCCACAGCATCGACACCTGCCCGTACGTCATCCTCACAGAGAAGATGTGTAAGGGCCATCTGGTCAAGATGGGTGGGAAAATCAAATCCTGGAAGAAGCGCTGGTTTGTTTTTGACCGTCTCAAGAGGAACTTCTGTTACTACGCGGGTGAGGCTCCGCAAAAACATGAGATTGAAAAAGATGTAATGGCATTTTAATTATTATTTTTATGGCTTTTGTGCTTTTATTTGATGGCTGAGAGTAAAGCGTGACAGAAAACATAGGAAAGGAGAGATCAAGTGAGGAAAATTGGAGTTACATGGTGTAACCACTGGACCACAAGGACACCCAGAATGACATTTTGTCCATGATATCAAGGCATATATGATTAATTACAGGCCATATCGTCTATTGGATAAATATGTTAAATGAAATAACAAATGGCTAATCCTATAAATCCTACATCTACATTGAGACAATTATGTGGAGAATAAAAACATTATTATTTAAAACATCCCTTTAAAGTGAAGAGATGCTAGGAGATGACACCCTCAACAACACCCTGTGCACCATCTAAACAGGGTGGTAGTGAGTTTAATATCACCATTTATAATAATTTCATTGGATTTTAAAATGATTCTACTGTTTACTACATGTTCTGCTCACATTAGCTTCTCCACTTCAGGCCTAGGACCTCATTACAAGAAAGGCTTGCAGATTAAGCGATCAAACTAATTTACTCACAGGAATCAACTTACACCAAGTATTTAAAAATAAAATGAACTTAATGTAAAAAAAAAAAAGTTCCTAGCCGTACAGCCAGGCCCAGATCTGATTCATCCAGTTCACCCAGCAGCAGTGCTGAGGAACATGTTTGTGTTTTGGTATCGTAAACTAGACTTTTGTCCCAACCAGGGTCTGTTAATCTGGAAAAAACACTAATTAAAGCTGCTGTAAGTGTAATTTTCAGCCTTGTTTTTTTCTGTTGAAGCTGTAATTGTAATTCGTGTCCATCAGACTTACGCCTTTAGTTTTCAATAAGGTCTGTTAGTTTTATAAATAATGCCTGAGTGTATTTTGAGACGTTAGATTACAATCAAGTTCCAAATGGAATCAAAGGGTATTTTCATTTTCAGGCCTCTGTTCTCCTTGCTCCTTTCTCTCTTCCCACTTGCCTAGCCTTTTCACCCCCTCACTCCTGACGAAGATGATGGTGATGATGGTGATGAAATAAGATGCAATACTTTCTCTAGATGTGTTTTTCTTGGGGAGGAGGCTAGCTCCTGGCTTGCTCGTGACTAAGAAAACGAAACTCACATTTCAAAAACATTTATCTCATTACTAAGCAGATTTGATTTACAGAAAAGGGAAAGCAAGAGAAAATGTCGGCTATATTTCAAAAGGCTGCCTTTAATTGTTATTGGGTGTTTGTTTTCCAGCCCAGGCGCTCCACAATACATGGAAGACATAACATCAAAAGACCACTTTCTATTTGAACAATTTTGGCATCATAATCATTTTTACTGGTTTTCAGACAAAATATCTTAGAAATGAAAAAAGTCTCCTTCATACCAAAAGACCTACATCTTAGCCCCAATTGAGAGAATCCCATAAATCCTGTAATCTGGTCCGAGGAGGTTCATCCTGCAAGCACCTCAGTCCTCAGGTTTTACTGGATCATAAAAGCTCCATACAGTGCTGTTGTAAAATGTTGAAAGATTTTCTGGGAATGTGAGCGTTAATTCAAAGGACTGGACAGAAATCTGTTTGAAGGGAGATGTCTGTGCTCTTACAATAAAAGATGGCCATATGATATATAAAAGAAGCATTTTCTTAAAGATTTACAAAAGCTCTTAGCAGCAGGAAAGAAATTTCGAAAAATCACAAAGTTAGGAATGTATGAATGAAAAAAGCAAGTCAAAGTAATAATATGGTCAAGATTTCAGGCTAACACTTTGATTAACTTCTGTTCTGATTCAGTGCTGCTCATGAATTTTGACTCACTTTGAGCCTTTGGCAATTTTAGGTACATCAGATGAGTTTAGTCAGTTCACCAGTAATAGAAAAGAGAGGCAGGGGAAATTTATCAAAAGTAAAAATGCTCATTTTAGGGTTAAAAAAAAAAAAATGACTGAAGGAGAATCACATATCTACTTGTGCAAATAAAAAGAGAAAAGTCACACAAACCATATTTACGTGGAATAACAGCCCATAACGCTGTTTTGTCCCTCATCCAGTTTAAACACCACTGTTATATTTTACAGCATTTTATGCATTTTCAGCGAGGTTTGTATTTTATAGTTGAGCTAAACTCTCCTTTTTTGCTGAGATAATCTGACCATCACTTCAACAGCTGTAACTCTCCTCCCTCCTCGTCTCCCAAATGTGCAGTAACATTGTGGTCATCACAAATCTCTTCCAAAATTTTCACAGGAGCTGAAAAGTCATTTCACATCTCTCACCTCGATATACTCTTCTTACCTACTTAGAAACTGGACTTTGTGTCTTCTTTATCTGACCCTTTTAAATTCTAGCCACACATTTAAATACAAAGGGATGTTGAAGCTGTTGTGTTAATCCTTAGATTTCTTACTCTGAGCTGTCATTCTAGATTTGGAAATTTGTGGTTATTCTATGGTGTTAGAGAAATACTATAAATTAAAATTGTAAGATAGAGTCTCCCCACAGTTATTCTTAGTTCTCATGTTGACCTTTCTGTTTGACAATTCCAACCTCTATTTCAGTCTGACCATGCTGCTTTCTATCAATTGTCCAGCTGCTTATCTACATAAGTTCCACTTCCCCAATTTACAGCTTTGTCTATGTCTTCGTAAACTTAAATACCATACAGTATATCTTCATGCACGCACACACACACACACACACACACAGTTTGGCCACACTTATCATAACTTGTTTCCCATCACTATAAAGGTAGCCATTCTATGCCTTTCCATGTCTAGTCAGATTTTTTTAATTTTTTTATTAAACCTTTATTTTAACAGGTAGATCTCATTGAGATTTAAAAAAAATCTGTTTTTCAAGAGAGACCTGGAATCTCTTGTATATAAAATGCTGTATGACTAATTCTCCTCAGCCAAGCTTCTTCATCTGCTTAACTGCCTCTGACTTCTTATATTATTAAGAATTCTACAACATATGATTAGGGCAGCTCAGATCAAACAAACTTCCAGATATAAATGTGTATATAACTGCAGAGACAAAACTTTAGTTTTTGACAAAATTTCTGTTACACTTCTTTCAAAATACAGTTGTGGGTTACAAAACCAAATTGTTTTCTTAAAAAATACCATTTTTGCCATTCCTGTATTATTATTATTTTTTTTTTTTACAAAAATAACACCTAGTCATCCACACACCACTGTCTGTTTTTCCTTTGTACTGCTCAGGCTGTTGCATCAGTACAAGACGTAATGTTTTCTATTTTAATAAATCCTCTTTTTCTCCACTCAGACAAGCATGAGACCAAGCTGAAAGGACTCATCTACTTTCAGGCTATCGAGGAGGTTTATTATGATCACCTACGCAGTGCCACCAAGGTAACAAACACTCATTACTCAGAATTTAAAACTCTGTCAGCTATTATACTATTGTATTTTGGCATCAAGGTTTATTATTTTAAAAGTAATCAATTAACTTCATTGAATAAAATTTGAAGTGTTTAATTTCAAAAATTCTGTTGGATTGACTCTATTCATACGGGACATTAATTTGTTAGAAGTGTCAGTGTGTTTTTATTCATTTAAAATCTTGAATATCTAATTTTAGAATGTAACTATTTTTGCAACCAATGACATCTGATTTTAACAATGAAATTATTTTCAGAATAGCAGCATGTGAGCAGCAATAAAATACCAAAACAGGAACTAACTGCTGCCAGATTCACTGTCTGCATTTCATTAAAACGTTTTCAAATGAGAACTATTTTTGATATGTGCATCCAGCTTAAAGAGGATTAAGCTCTTTTCCATATTTGTTAATTTAGTTGTAAAAATAGATACAATATGATGGTACAAATAAGGTCTATTTGAAACAGATGGACATCCTCTCTTTTGACTGTATTGATCTCTTCATGCTGGTTTATATTGTGTTCAAACGTCTCTGAGGAAAAGATGCAACAGGTGCAGCTTTCTGTCTTTGCTCTCAGACGTCTTGTTTCTCTTTATCCTCTGATCCTCCAGAGTCCCAACCCATCTCTGACCTTCTGTGTGAAAACTCACGACCGCCTTTACTACATGGTGGCTCCATCTCCTGAGGCCATGCGGATCTGGATGGATGTCATAGTAACGGGTGCTGAGGGCTACACACAGTTCATGTGCTGAGGGACCATTGGGTGACAGGTTTGGAAGATGACAGGGATTGAGAGAGCACCCACACCGAGCTGAGCTGCTCCCCGCTGCCGCCTGTAAGTGGAAATGGAGCTGAAATCGCTAAGAAATGGTTTAATGGTGTGTGACGGATGGACATCTGAAGAGATGAATAATCTGGAGCTCTCACAAAAAGCCTGATGCCTTCCAGCAAATGAGGGCTTTGTAATGAAAGAGGTGCATTTCAAAGCATGGAGTTGAATCTATCTTAGAGCCAGAGAAGAAGATAGTTTGTGCTACGTGACAGTGGATCTATGAAGGGAGATCAGTAACTAAATAAATTATATTCTGTTCCTTTTGACAAATTGTATCATTAATAATATAATTTTTTTTCATTTTCAGGAAGATTTCTCACTTCTTATAAGCTCAAACTGTTTACATCTCTGAAACCTAAATAAGTAGTACTATCACTCTAATTTATGCCTTTATGTTTTCTTTTTGATACATTTCTACTTTTTCCTTATTTAACTTTTCTCAGCAGAAAAAAAGTATCTCTTAATCTAATATTTACCACACTATGTAATAATTATCACCAATGAACTTATTTTAGTATTAAATGATCTAAATCAAGATGTTACTTATTTAGTTGCAACATTATTTGGTGCCAAATATAGCTTCCTTTATGTAATGTTTGGTCAGAATATTACAATAAATATTTTAATATTATATTAGAACAGTTTTATATTATTTCAAACTACAAATAACAAAATTAGGATTTTCAGTATTTTACACAAATATGTCAGAAAACACATTCTGTCAGTACTTTGAGATTATAATTCTGTAACAGTATTTTAACACTACAACATCTCATAAATAAAACTATATGATGTATCTGTTGGTGTTTTTCCCTTGTTGTCAGTTACAAAGTAGTTCTTACTTCCTTAATTAGTATTTCAATATCCTCCCAAACAATTTAATTATCATCTTTCTTTAAATAACCCCACACACATTAATGAGCTGCTAGAAATGAAAAAAAAAACAATAGGTTTTCGCTTAAACACACTGCAGTGTATATACATATATATATATATATATATTTCATTGCATGAGTTGTAGATGATTCCAAATTCATTTAGAGAATCTGTATGTGGTTCCAGAGATGAGCAGGATATTCTAGATTATTCCCTGATGCTCTAGAAACTGATGCCTCATATTTGCAAAGCAGTGATTAAATGTCACGGTGGATAATTTGATGAGAAATCAGTAAAATAGGGTTATTTATCATTTAAAAACTTTTTTCCCTAAATATTTGAAATACTAAATAATAACATCTTAAAATACATTTTGGTGTTTGTTTCATATAATTTAAAAAACACTACTATTGTATAAAATAGTACTTAAACTTAAATTACAAGTGATTCTAAACTTTTGAGCGCTACTACTACTACTACTACTACTACACACACACACACACACACACACACACACGCTCCNGCTACTACTACTACTACTACTACTACACACACACACACACACACACACACACACGCTCCCATACTCTGGATGTTTCTGTTCAATGTAATTAATGGTAAGGTTAGTGCACTAAAAAAAAATAAACCCAGCCTCAAAACATGGAATGAAATTACATGCAATTTACTGAGCATGATTCAACACTGGGAAATTTGTCATTAGGAAGATTCCTTGTGAAAAGTTCCTAGTTTTCCTGTTTCTGTTCCGCAAAAACAAACAACTCATATCATTTCCTCTCTCCATAGCATCATTATAACACACAGATACACTCTCTCTTTTCATGCTGTGGTTCAGATCAGATCAATTAAAGATGCATCTGCTAACACACAATAACATGTGACTGTTTGACTAATTTATTACAAAGCTCACTGGAATAGAACAGACATGAAGGAATCACACACACTGACAGGTATGAATCAGGTAGATTTAGCACTAAGCTAAAGAGATAACTTTTTATTCCTGTGCTTGAAGTAAAAACATGTTAAATTCAGTGATTTTCAGAATTCTAAATATCCAATTTATTCTCTATCAGGTCAGTATCTTCTCAGACACCAGAGAGGACTGTCTCTCCTCTCCGACCTTGGAAGAGATTTTCACATAACATGTCTCGTTCAGGACCTCTGAGTCTCTGGTGCGCTTGGTTGAATAATAAACACATCTTTAAGAGGGCAGTGTGAGCTCATTACTGTGGTGATGAGCATGAATGACACCCAGCCTTATTGTTGGTGAAATATTAATGAGCAAAGGGTGATCTCCACACACTTTCACACGCACAGACTGGCATTTTCCCCAGGCCTTTACAGCTCAAATGGGAAGCTCTGGGTGTGAATTAGCAAGGATCTCACATGATTTTGTCAATATTAATGAGAGATATTAAACCATCTGAAGACAACCTCAGAAAATCTGATGAAATGAAGAGATCTCTTCACTCGGAGGGCGAGTTCATAGCATCAGCTGTCAAAGACTTTCACTCCAACATCCTTCACATTTCCTGTGAAACTGCTTTAAGTGCCGCGCATGTAAGAGACATTTGCTAATGAATAACTTTTTATATCCATGTATGAGTTCCGGGTAATTTAGGAGATTAAAGAGAAAACTCTCCTGTCCAGCTCCATGCACACACACACACACACACACACACACACACACACACACACACACACACACACAGCAAATGAAATTGAAATTATAAAATGCGTCTAACACACCAACAACAGTGCTACTCCTATTGCTTTGAACAAATCATCCTCACTCTCTCAAAATGGTAGTCAATAAATCAAAATGTGATACACTATATATATATAGTACAAATAATTAAATTACAATTAAAAAGAAAAAAATAACATGTTTTGGGACTCCATGGTAAGCAGAACAATGATATCTGAAAAAACACCCAAAGGGAAAAACAACTTTAAGAGCGAGCGCTGACCTAATGAGGCTAACAAAAACATCCATCTAAATACCACAGCTCTTATTTTTGTATTTCTCTGACTGCAAGCCATGAAAGTGAAGAACTTTCCAAGATCAATGCTGTGTGAACATTTGATGTCATAGAGAATATTATAAATATTCTCCTACTGTCCACTCAAATTTTAAATAGTAAAGTCTTTATGAAATAGTGATAATACCAAAAGAAAGTAAAGGGATTGGTTATTTCAATCACTATAATAAAATGTGTCTACGTGTCTGCATTAACTCATTTCTTGTCATTTTCATGGTAACAGAAATATTTTCCAGCTAAAGTTTAGAGATAAATTGCATCACATACATGACTAATATGTAATGCAAAAACATTCAAGGCAACATATTTTATTAAAAATCAAAGTGAGCAATGTGTGTGTGAGAGGAGACAGCATCCTCTCATGAGTTCAGTTCTGCTTGTGTAAGTTGTGTTGTGAGCATTACGTACATGGCCTAAATGTAATTGTATAAGGCTGAAAGGTGATAGACACGGAACTTATGCGTCTGACTAGCATGACAGCATGACACAACCTGAGTGCTGTGAATCATTTGGGACCTGGTTGCTCTTGACTGTCACTTTACAGAGCTGGAAATTTGAAGAATACAAGTGTGACCCTCATTTATCTCCGGCGAGTAAGTTATCTTTTCACCTGAGTCCACTGGTTGGTTGGTGTGTTTGATTGTTAGCAGGATTTCTCAGAAACTGGACTGATTTTGACAAAAATTAGTGGAATGGTGGTGAAAGAACTCATGAAATATTGGTGCAGATCCAAGATTTAAAAAAAAGCAAAACATTTCTTAACATTATAAGATTGGGTATTTTTCAATATTTTTTTTTTAAATCAGTTTCTTCAAAAGTAATACAACAATCTTAATGAAAATCAGGAATATTTAGCCCATGATACACTAGCAATAATTTGGTTTGGATCTTCATCCATTTTTAAAGTTACTGTGTCATATGGCAAATAAAGCAGTTAAATCATGTTATTGTTAAGTCATTCCTTCTCTCCAGAGGCAGCACAGCGGCACACTGTTGCCTCACAGTATAAAGGTCATGGGTTCCAATTCCTGTGTCGCCACAAAAGTCTGGGGTTAATTGAAAAGTAACAAATATTATTAGAACAAGGTAAATTTTGTCTAGGTTGTTTGATCTTGGCAGAGGTGTGCATTCTAATGAGCAACTTTTTTAGTTATTAATGTAGTGATGGCCTTGGATATATTGCTTCATCTGTAATTCCTGTGGTGAAGGTTTCTTTGTTTGGGTTTATTATTATTATTATTATTATTATTATTATTATTATTATTATTATTATTATTATTATTATTATTATCATTTGAGCATCCTCCAGAAATCCTCATTAAATACTGAATTTCCATCCAAGATAACTTAAGTAGTCTGAATACCGACAAAAAAAAAAAAACTCAAAAATGACACTGAAGTATTACTTTATAGGGGTTTATACATTTGATGCAGGTAAGTATAGGCTATGTTTTGTCTGCCATGCACGCCTTCAATCTAGATGCATTTGGGGGATACGAGAGATCTTCTAAAAGCAGTGACATCCCAGAGGAGAATAAAAGCAGGAGCTGTAAGCCTTTACATCAAACACCTCTAATTTACCATGAAGTCCTTGAGGAAAAGTAAATAAACATAACCATCCGACTGGCTGCTTCACATCTGTCACGGCTCAATGCAAATGAAGTTTGCCTAGTTTAAACATTCATGAATGAAAATTATATTGCACTTGTCACTTTTGGAGTCTTGATTAACTTTTTTTCATACCAAATAGAAACAAATAGGAATAAAGACATACAAAACACATACTAAACACATACAAAACCATCCGCAAATCCCTCATGAGATGCTTCCATTCACAAGTTGTAAGTGAATTTCATGTTTTCGTCGTATGTTCAAAGAGGGCCAAAAGTTGAGGACAATAAATTCTGAGGGAAAGATGATGATGAAATGATGGTGTAACCCCTACTAACTTGCCATACATGTACTTGGTATGCTGCATTGACTTTTCTGACTTCTATGCTTATACACAATATTCACACAATGAATTACGGTATCACTTAACGAACAGACATGTCTTGCTATAGAGAACCTATAAACTTTAAATAGATATGACATTCAGTTTAATCTAAAATTTAGTTTCATGTTATACCAGTTTAGAAAATCTAGATTATCCAATCTCGATTATCCAGATTACACACTGAGACCATGTGACCAATTTATTCAAAGCAGGAGGAAGTATTAAAGGTAATTTACGGTGTAATGAATGCATTATATGCCCTTTTCCTGATTACTGACAAAGTAAGTGGTAGTGTGGCGACAACAGCAGCATTGTCATGTGCAGCACCTAAGATTTTTCTCATGATGCACAAACAGGAAACTCTCCGTGGACCAATTAATACATGCATATAGCAGTCAGCGTTTTCCTGCGAGACCCTCCAACTTCACCAGCCGTTACTATCTCAGTCTGGTTTCCATTGCGACCACATTTATCTAGATTGCATCAGGTTGCCTCTCTACAAATCTTGCTGTACTCATGGTGGCTACCTCACAGTGGGCATTCTGCTGAATAGCTCTTCTACAAGAAGCCTGTCCCTTTAAATGACTCAATTTGAAATGTATTTTCCAAGATTGACTTGTGTATATCAGCGTCCTTTGAATATAATTAGTCTATTCAGACCGTTTAATCCAAATTCAGTATAATTTACACAAAGAGAGCTTCTGTAGATTAACTCTATTCAAAGGGAATGCTGAAAAGTGTGTGGAAACAATTCTTTTAAGGCCATTATGGATAATTGTGATTATGTGGAACTAAGTCAAATTAGATGTTTCATGACTTTCACTCAAAGCGCAAATATGCTGCTGAGTGGACAAATGTATAAGTATGTGTAGAAATGTAGAAGCAAGTGTCCATCAATATGCAAATTCAGCAGAACCTACAATGAGCCTGTTAGTTTTGGCAAAGCGATAATGTTAGAGATGCAACTCAGCAAATGAGATGGAGGAATGATTGGCCAGGGAGGGGTGCAGGAACAGAGGTTAGGAGGAAAGAAAACATTAGGGGAGGGAGAGAGAGACAGAGACAGAGAGAGAGAGAGAGAGAGAGAGAGAGAGAGAGATGTAAATCCCATGGCAACAGCAACCAGAAAACAAGTCTAAAATAGGGGCAGTGTCCGCTATTACTATAGCAACAGGAGAATAGCACCTTCACTCAGCTTCAGGATTTGCCGAAAAGAGAAAAACAAATATAAACATAATTGTTACTGACAGTCTTTACAAGTACATTAATTTGATTTGGCCGTCTGTGTCTCACAAAATTAACCACAAAAATAAAGACTGTGAAAGTGTCAGTTTGACAGCAAACTAAATAAGGTTTCTCTCCCATTATTAAATAAATAAGATTTCTCTCCCATTATTAAATAAATAAGATTTCTCTCCCATTATTCAGTGACATCATGAAGTGAAAAGTTTTACTGTCATCCCTTCATCAAGCCAATGTCCTGCTGAAAGCATGTGAGCTGACAGCTTTAGGTCTAATAAATCATAAATTCAAATTTAATTGTCATCATTACAGTAAAACAGTTCTCAAACTTTTTGAAATAAGTGCTCTGTAAGCGTGTTCTATAATGAAATATGGATGAATAATTATGAATGTATATAATAATAAAAACAAAAACCTTTAAAAACAATAATTAAATTTTAAAATATTTCTTAACAAAACCAATTATTTGCCACAATAACAGAACTTTAATAGATTTCAATTGTTTTGATTCTCTGCAGAAATTTCCATAGTCATCTGGCATACCACCGGTGGTACATCTACCACAGTTTGAGAACCACTGCAAAAAGCAATAGCTTTATTACTACTACTATACTAAACACCTATCATAATAGAAAAACTACGCAAAATATGAGACAGTTGGTGTACCTATGATTAAAACATATATATTGCAGAATAAACGTTTCTTTGAATATCAGCAGTTCCCAAATAGAGTCATCTTCGATATGCGTTTCATAACTTAAACTTCCTGTATGTAAGATAACCTATGTATAAGGCTGCACAGTAAGTAAATCAGACTGACTTTTGACGACTGTAAGCTGGTCATTTTGACAACAAATGACTGTCCTCAGTTACACTGTAACCCAAAATGCCCATACATGTCTCTGTTTAAGAAACTGCAGCCCTGTCTGGTTTCTACACCCGGTTTGTTTACGTGAAACATGTGCACACCGCAAAAAGACAACAACAGAACCATGATTTGCCTTGCCTACCATCTACCAATCAAATTACACCTACGGCAGCTTCCAGCCAATGACAGAGCGGCAATCTCACACGAGCAGCCAATCGCCCTCTGCCTGGATTACTGATGCAACAGAGATGCAACAGCAAACACACGCTAACTCAACTGTGCAGCGAATCAAATAGTCCCTTCCAAAACAACACCATGCTTATTACTATTATGGCAATAAAGTACATTGTGTGAGTTGTATTGGTGTTAATGACCTGCACTGCTCTTTAATTAAGCTTTTTAGCTGTTTTTGAGTCAGTGAGCTGCTCCTGCTCTGACGGTAACAACAGCCTAGTAAAGCAATGCTCAAGGGTAACGCGTCAAAATAACATGACAACTTTTCGGAAAACAACGTGAATTTCAATACTAAATGCTATTTTAAACCGGAGAACACTTGTTACGCCCTTGTGAAGCTGAATTACTCCTCTGATAAACGGTACTTTCTTTTCGGATAATGCAACGAGTGGTAAAAATCTTCTACTGTGACATATATTAAATACTGGTATTAATTTGAAAATAAAATACAAGAAACGAGTTTGTTGTTCCTATATAAAGTAAAAGAGCCCGGCAGTGAGTTATATGTGGGTCGTGCTTCGGTTAGTGTAGGCGGAGGGATCTATGCACGGTGCCGGTGACGCAGTTGGTTGCTAGGTGTGAATGAACTGAGGCTTTCTGCCCAATTAAGCTGCTCTTCAGTCACCAGCTCGAACACAACAAAGCAACAACTCGTCCTCCTCGCTCCTCTGGATATTCCGAGCTAAAATGGCTCTTTAAACTCGTGAAGAAGTTGAACCTGATAAGAAGTCGTGCTTTGCTTTTGCAACGCACCCCCAAGTGCTCTACAAAATTTCCGCAAGGATGGAGTAAGTTGAAGTCACTCTGCTCTTCTAACATTCGTGCTACTTGTGTCAAGTTTGCCACGGTTGTTTTTTATTGTTATCATTTTGTTGTATTTTCACGTACGTCAAAAGTGTTTCTAGTTGTTGCGAAGTGCTCCATTGTTGGTGTTTTTTCTCAGCTTTGACTCCTTATTGTATTGAAATGTACTCAAATAGTAGTTCTGTCTTTGAGTCATCTTCAACAAGGCAGTTCTTATATAGGTTATATTTGAAGATTTAATATTTAAAACAGTGCAAGGATGTTTAATGTCAGACTGCTGTGTTACCACCTGATAGCAACATAACTACTGTAAATTTATGTAAATAGGACATACAGTCTCAGAAACCCCTTCGGGATCTTGTTTTCGTTGAGATATTGCAGGATTTTGGCTTAACAGCTAACGTCTTTAATGGTGAAACAGACCTGATTAATTCAAAAGGAACATTCTATAAGTTAGCTGATCTGCATTAATCCGATTTAATGATCAGGGTGTCTCAGGGAGACAGGGGTTGTCTGGTGTGTCATGTCAACAGTATCGCCCTTGACAGCGTCACTCGGTCCCACGTGTTTTGAGGACATTGAGTGCATTTTGTTTTGAGGCAAATCAAAGCCCAGAGGACACAGCTATCATTTCTATAGCACCCTATTGGAATTAAACCCTTTTCAATAATTGGCAGGTTTCAAATTATATTTTCTATTTGCTATGAGATATATTTGTCCATTGCTGTTCTGTACTTCTTGTATATAATCAGGGATTCTGAGTTATCCTAAAACTAAAATACTATGATTCTTGGGTGAAGCGATCCCTTGTAATGCTGAGATTTTGATTTAAAGTACTTGTAGGTGATTTTTTTTTTTTTTTCATTTTAGTTTCTCTACCAAAAATCAGCTTTAAAAACTTGCTGAGGACAACGTGTGTGATATTCCTCATTCCATCATCCACAACAAATTTGATAATTTTGGATGCACATATTTCTCTGATTCTTTAACATCCCTGTTTCTGTTTACCCTTTAGGTTTCATTATGCTCACCCAGCCCTGCTCTCTGTGGCCCATCTGTCAGACCCTGCTTGCCCTCAACATATGCTTGGACCTGGACTGAATCAAAGCACCAACAGACAAAATGATGGCAACATCAGCTGCTGTTTGGAAGACTCTTCGTGTCTGCCCAGCAGACCCCCTCGCTCTCTCTCACCCACAGGCTAACCACAACCAATCACAGGGGTGCAGGGGGGAGGTGTCAGAGGAGAGTCAGCACTTAATTGGTGAGTTGCAGCGAGTACGCTTTTTTATTTTTCCCCATTTCAGGTGGGCTCAGCACTGCAGCACAATCGTCTTCCCTGAACAGTAAGTAATAAACTGTGCCTAATATATTGATATGCGACAAAACTCCAGCTGTGCATTCACTATTGCTGCTCGGATTACGTCTTTATACACACATTATGTGCAATGTTTGATTATTGCCATTTAGGAAATTTTTGCACGGCCATCCTTTAGCTTTAATGATTTGTAATAATTTCCTTCATCAATTAAGCTGTAATGATTGCAATTTTATTTCCTCAATAGGTGATGGTCTTACTGACTGGATGACGGAAGAAGTGGATTTCTCCTCGTACCTCCCAAACCCCCCTTCCCCTCCCTCCTCCACCAATGCCTCCCTTCCCCCTTCACCCCTTCAGAATGATATCCAGGTGCCCTCTGACTTGGAGGTCATGACCTCTTTGTTGCAAGAGGAACTTGCTCAACTAGAGGACTACTTCCTGTCTGAACCTCTGCCGGAGAAAGGGTCAAAGCTGGGAAAATGCGACAGGGGTCCCCTGCCAGTGGGTCCTCAGCCGTTCAGTCAACTGCCATATGCATCGTACTCTACATCCAACCAATCAGAATCCAGCCCACTTCTTGTTACCCTGGCAACCGGAGAACTGGACCTGCTGAGTATCTGTGGTGGGCCCATTGGGCGATCCAAAATTCCTAGACACGCCCCATACAGCTGCAGCCGTCCAAATGGGTGTGGTAGGAAAAGAGTTTCTGATGGGTTGAGGTTCACTGAAGGTTACGATCACAGTTTGTTGAGTTCCAAAGGAAATAACTCAGGTAACCCAGCGGTGACCCTTACAGGTAATTATGGGTGTGTAGAAGAGGAGCAGCTGATAGGGAAAAGCTACTGTCTGGGTAGTGCAGTTGAGGTCAGAAGATGTTCCATTCTGCAGAAAGAAGAGAAAAACTGCTGTTTCAGTCAAGATATCATAGGTGGTTCAAAGGTTGTGAGTGGTGGATTTGGTTTTGGTGGACCGCTTGATGTCTCCCATAAAAAAGAGGATCTGTTGATGTACAGCATGAGAGAGGTCAGTGGAGGCAGTGGAAACAATGTGGTGCTGAATGGTATCAAACCTGGTGTGGAGGTGACAAAAGCCACCGTTTCTTGGAAAAATGACATTAGTGAAGGTTGTTATCTTCCAGTAACGCCACAGGCTGAAGCCTATCACAGCTTCTTAGGCAACATCAACGACCAGGTCAAAACAGAGAGTCTGCAGATAGGGCAACATGATTTACACTGTAATTTTCTTGAGGATCAGGGCCCAGAGTGTCTTCTAATGAACAGTGAGAGTCTTAACTTAGAGTCTGTAGGGCGCAGACAAGCATGCAGGTTGAAGGAAGAGCACTGTCCTGTGACATACAATGTGGACGTCATTCCAGGAGAAGGTGGGGAGCGCAAACAGAAGAAGAGAGATCAGAACAAAACCGCTGCTCACAGGTAAGTTTCAGCCCAGCATTTTGGTCGACGCCAAGATAACTTCCAAGCTGTTAGGATCTTTAATTTTTCTTTTGCTTAATGCAGGTATCGACAACGGAAAAGGGCGGAGCTGGATTCTTTGGAAGAGCAGTTGCATTGCCTCGAAGGAAGGAACCGGGAGCTGCGAGACAAGGCGGAGTCCGTAGAACGTGAAATCCAGTATGTTAAAGACCTGCTGATTGAAGTGTACAAGGCCCGTAGCCAGAGGCTCAAGCAAGACACGAGAGCTTAACACCGAGTCTCTGCAAGTACATTTAAAGAAAACATAACAGGGAAACTGTAAAGCTTTCTGTCATTATGATTGTCTAAGATTGAATGTTTTTCACTTTTTTTTCATGGTGGCTGGGTAACTGCATGCTTTTCTGATGTGAATTATTTTGTACATTTTAAATCAACTCTCTATCCAATTCTTCCATTGCTTTCGCACCAATCAATTGAGCCTGCACTGTGACATTGTAATAATGACAATCATTCTTAGTAGATCTCACGTGGTGTGAATCTACTAAGTGAAATAGGCTTATATTATATCTAAGGAAGTAATTTTATTCGTTATGCAGGTTTGGAATGTTTAACAGCCTTATTGCAACTGATGTCAGCAATAGAACTAAATGTTGTTCCAATTTAAGATTTTATTTCTAAGCATTGCCTTTGTCAGATAGTTGATATATGTTGTGACAACATGTGAAACAGGATAATTACTAACTTCTGTTGAGAAGCAAATAATATTTCATTTTCCATTAATATTTTTACACACATGTAAAGGCTATGCGTATACACAAATAGATGTGAAAAAATTTTTTAGCAAAAATTTCTCATTTGATCGTTATAATAGTGGCTACTTTTTCCAGATACTATACAAATCATTTCTTTGTGTCATAAGGTTTAATGTATTTGTGTATAAATTCAGCTTTAAATATTCATTAGTAAATGGGATTTGTGTGTTGGGTATGTATTTAAGTTTATTAAGTTATTTATTTTTGCTTAATGTTAAACATACACATTTACCCTGCGTTAGTAGTCAGGTAATATAGGCTACAATAGTTATATTAATTTTATTTTACTTGTATTTCCGTTACTTTTAATTTTTAAAAAAAGCCACCATTTTTTTCTCAGCAAGTGTTTGCAAATAATGTCCAATTTAAGGTTTCTGTCATCAAAAGAAAACAAAATTATAAAGCGAGCTTACAGGCTAAGACCTCATCTTTTTTTTTTTTTCATCCTAACAATTTGATGAAACCCTGTTTTACGTGTACACATTTTGTTATCCTTATGTACAAATATTGTAACTAGTAGCATTTTAGCACATCACCCTGCATGTCTTTCCATAAATACTTTTAATGGAATAGATAACTTAGGATTTCACAATTGAGTCTGGATTCTTTCTCTGAACTTGCTTGTTTAGGCAATAAGTTTTATAGGCCTCTGGCTGAGATGCACTAATTTATAATAACTTTTGTATGTTCAGGGAGTGGAGTGTGTTCACTGTTTCTTTGTAGAAATGGAACTGAAAAAAAAAAATCTGTTGAATTTAAGGCTTTTCCAGTTTTCATAGCTTTGGTGTAAGAGGATGCTGTCTGAATTCTTTTTGACCAATGCATTTGTTGCTGTTACAATCAAACAGCTTTGTTAAACTGTAGAATAGAATTGTCCCACGCACATTTATTTAAAGACAATCATGAATAATAATAAACGCTGGATTTTGGACATTGATTAATATTGTTTGTTGTATTTTTTGACAAGCAGTACGTACCATATGGTTATTAATACTATCAACTTCGATCATGTTAAATCCCACAGTGTTTAATACAACACTCTGAACGCAAATTTAATGGGTTTATAATTTTATTTAATCTTAAGGAATTTTCCCTTCGCGTCGTCGTTTCTCCTTTTAAGTCACCAATAACTGTTTGGTCTGTGGTGGTTGTTTTTTTTTTTTTAAGAGGTTTTCTCTCCGATCCGGGCAGTCAGCACAGATATTTTTAACTACACAGACGTCTGCAATTATTATAATATGTTTCTCAAAATAAACAAACGTTTGGGATGTACTTTTCCCCCCTTTTTTTTTTTCTGTAAAATGGAATGAAACCTCCAGGGCCTGTTGGGCAGCAACACGCAGCGCTTATTTTTCATGCGGGCCGCAAAAACAAACGAATATTACTATTTAGTCTACTAATATTTTCTCTGTGGCCAGATACCACAACCTTGATAATTTCAATAAAATTAATTATTAATCTATTATTAATTTAGTGTTCAAAGTCTCCGAAAAAAAACTTTTTTTTTAAATTTCATTTTCATCGGAAGTAGCCAGACTCAGGAAAAGCTGCAGCTTATAATATAAAAGTTACTGGCAATTTTAGTCCAGAGAATATATTTCACTATGGAACAGGAGACAGTAAAACATAGTAAACGAAGAGTTCATTTGCAAAAAGAGATAACTCCGTTTAAAAAAAAAACGTTTTATGTATTCCAATCAATTGCTCTGATGGGTCAAAATTAAAGAAAAATTAAGAAATATAGTTTGAGTCATATCAACTGGAATACACACACAAAAAGATTTTACAGATTCATAAAAATGAATTTCATCTGTCTGTGCAAATGAACTCTTCAAATATACTCTCGTTGTGAAGCATAATTTAGACAGAATCAATATCTAAAATGATCTATTTCTATTGCCATTTCTTTGGAATTTCATTCCACGTAATTATGTTTTGAAGTGAGTACACTTGGTGCAATATAATCAAACATCAGACAAGAGTAAAGCCAGAAAGTTTTAATTCAACACACAAATGCAGAATTTCAACTGTCAAACAATTTCTATGCATAAAGAAAACTTACATTATATTTTCTGACATTGTGAGTTTATAAAGTCTTTTAAAACTGGCACATATTAGAAAAAATGGATGATTGTTGTATGTAGCCTTTAATCACTTCAAGACAGGAAAAAGTATTAAGGTGTGCACATGGCATTTTAATCTACACATCTTTATGAACTGTATATCATCAGTCACTTAGAGCTGACCAATGAGCTGATGATAGTCACATTGTGGAGGTGCATGCTGGGAAGCCTGGAGGAGTTTCTTACTGGCATCAAGGGATATCAGCACCTTTAAATAAATGCAAACAAAAGTGATCAATTTAGAAAATAGTTTTGTAGCTTCCAAAACAGGCATGAAGGAAAGACTCACTGACCAAATAGAAATACAAATACAAATAGCACTAATATCTGTTCATCTTCTATGAACCCATGAATTTGAAACAATTTGTAAAGTAAAAGAAAGAATTACTTCAAGGTAAAATCACCAATAATAAAACGAAGGTGAGGCATGCAGGTATTGAAAGATGGAGTAAATTGTTTTTCATACAGAAAGTGAACATGCATAAAACCTCATGTATTTTATTTTTATGTTTGATTAAAATGGAAACTGCTATAAATCATTTTTTAAAATAGTCTCATTGAAATGTTGACGTCTACCTTCCTGCAGCCTGTTAATTTTCTTTACCTGACGTATTGCATCCTGCTGACTGTACAGGCATAGGGTTGCTATGGCAGCTTGTCTCACTGCATTATGGGAATCCGTACACGCAGCTCTTAGCAGCAGGCTGGATATGCCTTCCTCCAATAACAAGGACACACTGCCTTCTACATTTACCAGGTTTCCCAATGCTGCACAACAGTGACGCCGTGTGAGGCCATCAGGGTCAGCAATAAGGGACGCCAGCATGGCCACTGTCCTCTTGGCTTCCTCTATCCACCTGCTTCTCTCCTCTTCATCCACTTCACAATTTACTGCTGGATCCAGATCTCTTCCTGCCTCATTCTGTGTATCATCAATAGCCTGTCTCATTTTAAATCCTGCCTCTGCAATACACCCCAACCAACTCCCAACTGCCCTGCAAGACATTCGCCGGACAGACATACTGGAATCGTGAAGACATTCTATCATATCTTTGAACATGGCAGGCTGCAGCGTGGGCGATGTGGTAGGCCTAAATGGATCCATATTTCCCAAAAGGCTGCAGGTGGCAGCCCTGATCCGGTCATAAGAGTGAGCCAGCGCCTGGTGCAGCACTGAGGGTTCCAAGTAAAGCGGAAGGCAGGCACGCTGAGTGGACCAACGGGCGACTTGGGACAACAGGGTTAGGAGCTCCAAGGCAGAGTCCCAAAGCACATCCAGCTGCAGTAAAGTAGAGAGGAGAGAGCTGGCAGTTCTGCTTAGTGGAGTCTTGTCTCTGGAGGCCTTTAGCTGGGTGTCCCTTGGTGTGGAGAAAAAGCTACAAGCCCCAGCAGTCTCTCTGAGGGAGGAGATAGAGCACTCGGGGTCACACAGGAGCAGACGGCTCAGCAGTGACAGAGGCAACTCTAATAGCGAAGGAGGAAACGCCTGAATCACCTGCCAAAGCATGAAAAAACATCATCCAGACAGGCCATCACAGATCAAAGAACAGACAAGAAACAACACCATGCCCTCTCAAAAGCACAGAGACAAATAAGATGTAGTATGTGCCTGATGTGACTTTATTGCAAGAGTTATCCTGGGTTGCATCAGTGAGCATTTGCTACAGCAATCACAGTGGTCTGCATTGGAGCATGGGAAAGCCCTAACCTGCAGGAGGCCTGCAACAACGCCACAGCTGTCATACAATTGGAGAATCCTGGACATGGTGTGTGGAGATAAGTCCAGGGCAAACGGAAAGCACAGCAAGTGGCAGCTCAACACAGACAAGCTGCCATGATGCAAATCCTCATCAAGTCTCTTGGGGCTGCCTTCAGCAAACAAACGAAGACTGTAGGGTATAAAACATGTTATTGTTAGCCGCAGGCATGGGAGCTGCACTTGTTCTTAGACTGGTGACAGAGGTGAATCAGATCTGATGCTTAGGAAATTGTAAACACCAACCGGTCAGTACTAAGCAGTTGGCCAAGTGTGAACACACATTTTGATTCACTCTCAGAGAATAGAGGAACGCATGAATGTGGATCCTTGGTGAAGACAAATAGTGCAGTAGACAGAAAGTCATTCAATCCTGATGTAAAAACAAAAATGGTAAAATCATCTCATGTAAAATCTGTTGCAATTAAACATGTTTTTCAGTTGGAATAGTTTGATTGGAAATAGAGTCCCAGCTATTACCATTTGCTGAACAGAAGTCTGTGTCCTGTGTTGTTCTTTCCAGAGAAGTCCCAATTCTTTTCCATAGATCCAGAAACATTCCTTGATCTAAGGATGTAGATGTCCTATGTTCATGCTGTTGAAAGAAGCAGAACATTCAATTCATTTGTGTCTCTGAAATAATATAGAAAGTTATTTTATATTACTTATTTTATGTAAATTTTAAATGGCCTTGGACCTCAGAGAGTGTGTGAAGAACCAAAGATAGAAGCCCATCACAGAGTCCCCAGCCAGAGGGAAGTGAAAGTTGATGCTGTGAGGGCAAAGCACAGCAGAAGACAATAGTGTATCACTTTACACTTGCATGAAAAAAACTACATCAGTACCAAGTATCCTAATTGTTCCCACCAGTTTATATATGTACCTCATATGAGTCCAAGAGAAGGTTTTTCAGCAGGGAGGTTAGATTGTCCAAACTAATATCAACAGAGACCTCATGGTGTATGAACATGGATAAAACTGATGCAGCCAGGAGCTACAGGAGAGAAAACATCGACTGTCATCACACATCATGTGGAGAATAATGAACAAGGTGAACAGTTAACTAATGAGGAACTTCAGCAGGTACTTACTGCCAAAGGATTGAGGTTTGATTGATGAAGAATTGTGATGAAGGGCTTGGTGAACTCCTCCAGTCTACAGTAAGAGAACAGTTGATGACTTACATTATCATTATCAAAGAAAGTTTCAGTGACAAAACAAGAAATAGTCAAACCTATTCTCTGCTTGCACCCAGTCACAGTGCTTCTCCCAGTAGATTAGAAGCACTCCAATCATTTCACCAAGTACTGACACACTCCATGGTTGCTGAATGGACATAAGAGGAGAGAAAATTACAAAGACAATCAGCACTAGTGTCACCTGCTTACCATGAAGTCCACCAGCAATCCACTGTGGAATATGATTCCATTTCTAAGCATTAACCTGGATGAAAGCTGGGTTTTCTACAGCATCATGCACCAGGTCAAAGAGGAGATGGGGTAATCCAACTTCACAGCCAATGTGGTGCGACTTGTCCAGGTCAGAGGTCAAAATCAAGTTGCGCAACACCTTCAGTGGTTGGTGGATCTGGTGTGCTTCTTTCACAGCTCCAACTGTTAGCTGACCAAACAACAGCAACATTCAATGCCGTATTGTTCCAAGTTTGATTCAATTTGTGATCAGCTGAATTTTTTTTTTTTTTTTTTTTNTTTTTTTTTTTTTTTTTTTACCTGAGCTTTAAAAGCCAGGGTCTTTCTTTTCAGTTGAGCAATAATGGCACTGTAGTCTAAATTCTCTAGCTTCTGTCTTGGATCTGATTTTTGGATCAGTTTCTCCCATTCTTCCTCACTGTCAGCATCCTGACAGAACAAAGAAATGATCAATAAACACTAATAGACTACATATCAATACAATAACCTGTGCTGAGCTGTAATAGTCATTTCTTTCCAGGGCAAATTTGTCATTTAAAGAGACTACATCTGCTATATGACATATTTTTAACATACACAATACCTTTTTATCACAAAAAAAGCACCACACACTGACCTGCCTACACAGTGGAGACCACCTGTCTGCTCTGTGCCTTATTACTAGTCGTTGGCCAACTTCTGCAGAAAGGAACTCCCGCTCGTAGTCCCTGCTGATCTGACTCCTGCAGAGGAAAAAGCATTAACATTTAACACCTAAGCCAGTTATTGCACTGTATTATATTTTATTTAGTTGCTCAAGTTCCATATTCACCTGTGTTTTGATGTCACAGAGGCTTGATTCTTGGGTTGAAGGCTTAGATTAGTAGAGATCTCTTTGGAGGGAGGCTTGACTCTGGGTGAAGCTGCTGCTGCTGGTATGTTGGCTCTTCCAGTTCCTAATTCATCTTTCATTTTCTGTTAATTCACACAAAACACCATAAACCTCCTCCATCAAATTTTGCTAATGAACAATACATCAGTGACTCACTCTCACACTGTCGCTGCCTACCTGTTTCCTTCTGGTACTGCTATCACTCTGTTCTCTGGCCTTTCGCAACAGTCTGCCCTCTCCAGACTTCGGTACAGTCTTCTCTGCCACTTGTTGGAGTTTCCGTGCCAGCATATCCGGGCTGGGTGTGACAGTCAGAGGCCTGAAAATGCTTGTGTCTGGCAGCACTGCTAAAACATCATCACAGGTAGAAAACAATTCAAGTCAAACATATATTAGCTTAAACAAATAAGTTTTTGTGCATATTTGGAAAAGTCATACCAAAATCAATACTGAAATTGTTTTAGGCCCTCACCTACAACACCATCAGCAACAAAAGGATGATAGAGGAGATCTGGCCATGACAACCTCTTCTGAGGATCTTTGGTCAACAAACCTTTCAGGAAACTCTGTGAGGGTAATATCAGATAAGAATTGTGAACAGGGCACCATATTCTATTAATGAAACATTATGCATTGTCGCTATTAGCTGTTTGTAACCGAGAGAGACAATAGACACAGTACAGACACGACTAAACTCTTGCTGGTGAACACAAGTCATTATACTGTACCGTGCATGTCTCGCTCATCGTGTCTGGCCATTTGATTGGGTCTCTCACTATAAGCTGCACCAGCTGGAAGAAGGAATTAGTGTAGAATGGAGGCGCCCCCGTGTGGAGCTCATAAAGAATGCAGCCAAGTGACCAGAGATCAGCAGTGTGATCATATGGCTTCTCTTCCACCAGCTCTGGGGACATGTATAGTGGTGTGCCTTTGATGGAGGTCAGGACCAAAGTGGAGACACTCATCGCCCTGGCAAACCTACAGCAAGATTATGTTGTATATGAAGTCCACAACACTGTATAGTTATCCTAAGCAGGTCAGTCATTGCATAAGAGGCAGGACAGACCATGAACATAGACCATGAACACCAAGTCAACACAGGGCTAAAAAACAGACAAACTCATTCATTACAAGATTCCAATTCAGATACAGTGCAAACATTCAAACTACACACAGAAAGCCCTAATCTGATTTTACCCCAAGGGCTTCTCCTGTGGGCTGACGGTGCTAATTTCTAAGTGTCGCATAAAACATCACGCCCAACGTGGGGCTCGAACCCACGACCCTGAGATTAAGAGTCTCATGCTCTACCGACTGAGCTAGCCGGGCTGTGTACATTACTGATAGTTAAGTTCATTCTGATTAAAATATCCCAATTCTACTTACCCAAAATCACACAACTTCACCACCCCACTTTTCCCCAGCAGAATATTTTGTGGTTTCATATCCCGATGAAGAATCCGATGAGAATGCAAATAATACAGAGCAGACACTAGCTGGCAGGCAATCTCCTGAACCTTAGAGGGAGAGAAGAAACAGCAGATCAGATGAAATTGCGATTGATCAAATTTCAGCTTCCGGCATAATTCTGAGGAGTGTAAATGAATACCTGACTTTCTGGTAAGCTTTCATCATCCTCAAGAATCTGGAACAACTGACCTTCTGCATACTCAGTTACAACCACAACCTATCACACACAAATGGCGAGTGTGACCATGGGGTTGTAACCACAGATAGTTAGACAAGAAGTGGATAAATCAAACGAATCTTAACGGCATTTACTGGTTTTCTTTTGACATAATAATACCTCTGTTTCAGTCTCAAAACTGGCAAAGAGCTGGACAATATTTGGATGATGAAGACCTCTCATGATTTCAATTTCCCTCTTCAGACTTCGTAGCTCCTTTTCAGATCGGCCGAGCTTTGGCATAAACTTCATGGCCACCACCTAGCGGACACACGGACGCGTAAAGACATAGTGCAGCCAAAAAATAAATAAAATAAGTTAAACAACCATCAAACTATTATTAATGGCTTACCTGGCCACTACGTCTTTTTCTTCCCTTGTAAACACGACCAAACGAGCCTTCTCCTACCAGCTCCAACACATGATATGAATCCATGTCAACCAAATACCACGGCAGCTACAACGGAACAAAGCAAAACGCCACTACAGCGTGGATAAATCAGATTTTATGACGATACCTAATTTTTCAGAAGTCAAAACTTAGCTAAACTTACAACACTATTACTTATACACTAACATTAAGTTAGGGATGTGCGGTATGTTAAGTGCTAACTTAATAATGAATACACAGGAAGCTAGTCTAATCGCCTTTTCATTAAAAACAAAAAAAGTAGAATTAGGTTTGACTTGACTAAAACTTATAGAAATGTCATAGTTTTGTCTTACTTTAGCATTAAACTGTGAATTTGTAACAGTTTATTTATAGTGAAATATAAACGTCCAAACAGGCTTTTTTATGGACAGCATGTTAGCATGGGTCCTTAGCATAGCAACCACTGTCGCGTTCCTGGTAACGGGAGCAGCGCGGAAAACAAAGCGGGCGGCTGATTGGATGAGAGTGACATCATGAGAGCGCACATGGGCTCCATGCTCCAATCATAGACAAAATTATACTTTCAGGCACAACTTATTTCTGTATCTCATCTGTATTAATGTTTTTGTTCAATTAAAAAAAATAGTTTAAGTTATTTGACATTATGATAGCATAGACGTAAAATAGCCTATCATAAAATGTCAAAGACGTCACATCAACAAAAAAAAAGAAAAAGAGATGTCACATCAAAGTCCAATAAAGTCTTTGTTGCATAGGTGGATATTCTTCCACTCTCCATTGTCTCTTTATCTGTCTCTACAGTGTAGGTAGATACTGGAGAGAGAGAGAGAGAGAGAGAGAGAGAGAGAGAGAGAGAGAGAGAGAGAGAGAGAGATTCCATAATTTGGTCCCCTTACACGTCATTGAAAATTGTCTTTGACGATCACATGATTGGGAATTTAAAGATTTGAAAACTGTGTAGTTGCGTAATAGAGGATTTCCTAGAAATTCACAGATAACCAAGTGGAGGCAGTGTGAGCACACTATTTAAATGCAAAGGTTACTGTAACTGCAACTGGAGGATCCCGGCTCTTCTGTTGTCCACGAGATGTCGTACGTGATTTACACATAGAAACGAATGAACTCGTTGAAGTAGAATCCACTTTTTAAGGACTTAAGGATTTCTTGTCAATTTATGACCTTATCTTCTCATCTTATTTTATGTCTCATCGTCTTTCGCTGCGTTGATTCTAGGTTAAAGCATCTTTAAGAATTAAGCCACAGTCATTGCAAGGCAGGTTATTTCTTGTTGCTGTCTTGCCAGTGAGATTCATTTAATTCTATTTGACAATGAACAGAGATCTGTTAACTGCGTAAAAAAAAAAAAAAGATTTATGCATGTGCAGCATATGCATGGAGTCAGGGTTGCAGCACTGCCTACATGCGGAACATGCAATAATTCATGTTAGTGGACATGATGATAGGCCTGCTCTGTGCTGAGTTTCAAGTGGCCGCAAGGAAAGTCTTCATATGAAATGCGCATCCAATGAGCGTTCCCAAAGACAACCCCCTCCAAAAGAGATTGAATTTACACATGACGAGAATGCATAAGTGTACATAAGACAGCAATCGACTCAGCACACACACAGGTGGAGGATGGGAATGGGTCATGACCAGGAGGAGTTTGCACTGAGTGGACTTGTTGGAGCTGCAGTGTTTTAGAATCCTGCGCCTTGGATTATACTGTTCATCTGTAGCTCTCACCGCCTCCACTGAGCTTGCAAACTGAATATCATTTTGTTTTCTCTCCTACACATTGCATTCTTTACTGAATGCAAACATCGTCATGTTTATCAGGACAACTTTTCTCCTCTACTTTGTGGTGTCACTCTCACAACTTGTTCGTTGCATGGAAAGTGAAATTTGCTTCCCTATTAGACTGGATCACTACAGCCATGACAGAAGGACTTTTGACAACGACCTGGACATCCTTAATGGAGAATGTGTCCTAAAAATAAGAGCTTTCCAACAGGACTTCGTGCTCAATTTACACCAAGACTCCCATTTCATTTCCCCTTCTATTTCTAACCAAGAAGCATTCTGGCTTTCCAACAGCGATGTCACCACTGAGCTGAGCCGGTGTTTTTACTCCGGTTATGTGAATGATGACCGGTATTCTTATGCTGCTCTGAGTCTCTGTAAGGGTTTACAAGGCGCATTTGGCTTCCAAGACTGGGAATATTTTATCAGTCCGGTCCAAAATGACACCAGAAGCGCAGAGAGCGCACACGTTATCCGGCGCAGAACTAGCAACAACTTAAAGCTCAACACGACCTCTAGGTGCGCAGTGGACAGTGTCATAAATCCCCAGATTGCGCAATCGCTGGAGAAATACAAGCAACTCAAAGATTACAGTAATGTGACCGAAACGATACTGAAGGGAATGGGGAGATCCAAAAGATTCGCGTCCATCCCCAGATACGTGGAGACCCTTGTTGTGGCCGACGAGTCCATGGCGCAGTTCCACGGAGATGATCTAAAACATTACCTCTTGACACTTATGTCAGTGGCAGCGAAGCTCTACAAACACCCCAGTATTCTCAACTCCATCAGCATTGTAGTCGTTAAGTTCATCGTATTATCTGAGGTTGACAAAGGACCCAAAGTGTCCGGGAACGCAGCCATGACGCTGCGAAACTTTTGCACTTGGCAAAAAAAGATGAACAAAAATAACGACAAGCATCCAGACTTCTGGGATACAGCGATCCTTTTCACTAAGCAGGTAAGAGACGCTCTCATTCATTTCACAATACGGAGTCTGAGACACAGCTGCAAAGACAATTTGATATTATGCGTAATTACGCACAGCGGCGCGCAAAGTTGCTGATTCTATCCTGCAAATAACAATTAAAAACATATTTCGTTTCATATGAAGACAATGCTTAAGATGGAAATAATGAAAACGACGACAATGATGATGATAAAACATAATCTGCATACTTCTATATGTAAGGTGTGTTTTGTTGACCAGCAAGCTCTTGTTTGACCCAACAGTGTAAATTTTAATGGCAGGCTTTCCCTGAGCCAGTTGATCAATCCTGCTGTGTCAGTTAATTGGTTTGCTCTCAAAACACACATTCCATTTCTGGTGAACTCAGTTGCACACTTAATATCCAGTCCACAATTCCCTTGAGTACTTTGACTCAGTGGATGGGTCACATAGGAAATGACCTGAGCTGAGCACTGCTATAGTCTTGTTTGCTCTTCATAGATCCTTAGAGAGTAGTTTTATAGACTTGGAAACCAACTCCATGTACTGCACTCCCAAATATTTGGCAGATGACACAGGGTCAGAGATGAAGCTTGCATTCATTGCTCAGTGTGTAACCTAAGTGATCTAAGATGAACTCTGTGCCTTGTGAACTTTTTTGATTTAATTTCAACACTAGAGTCTTGGCTTACACTTGGCAAAACAACGCAGCAGATACATGTTTCAGTAAGAGAAAGGTTTGGGGGTAATTCAATAACCTTTTGATGTTGGGATTAAGACATTTGCCTGTTGTTCAGTGTACAGTCAAAGGGTGAACTGTGGATGCAATTACAGTCTCAAATCTTTCTTTACTATGGTGAAAGAGCCAAGGGTAACCTGACAAGGTGCTGAATTACTTTTGGCCAGTCACCAATATGGCATTACACAAGATCATATACATCAAACAAAGGCTTGTTATACCTATAACTTTACTAAATCTAAGGGCTGTCAAACCCCTGAGGGATGCAGCAGTCGGAAGTGTCTTGTTTCTCTCAGCCGTTCCCATTCTTCCTCCAGCTGTGGCTTTTCCAGCCCTACCCACCACCTTGCCTGCATCTCATTAAACAGGCCCCTGAAGGGAGAGAAGGGGTGAAGGAGGAGGAAGGGGGTTCCTACATGCATGTCAGAGATGACATATCCCTCCATGTTTCAGTCCCACCTGCTTTCCCAAATTCTGAAACAAGCCACTCCACTGCTCCATTGCTGCAGTCAAACTCTGCACCTTTGTGTCTCTGCAGCTCTGCACTCCTGTAGCAAGATTTTCCTCTCTTATTCACCTCAAAGATGGGAAGCAGTTCCATTAATAAAGTATTTGAAAAACAAAATTTGTGCAAGGATTTAGGAGTTAATGTGCATCCATTTGCAAATTTGCTGTTTTACACTGAGGCCAGTTTATGTGACCCTGTCCTCTGAGCAGAACCCCACCTACAGACAGTGAGTCATGTAACTGTAATCTGCTATATAAAGCAGGAAAACACAGCATCAAGGGATTCAGTCACTCTGAATTAATGTTAGACTGGACTAAATAAGTCATAAATTTGCTTTGATCAGTGGCTTGACTGTTGGTTGGGATTGTGGGAAACAGATGCTGACCTTGTTGTTTTTCACCAACATGTATCAGAGTTTCTGGTCAGTGGCAGTTGTTTGTATGCAAACAGATTTGTGCTGATAGAGGATTGTATAAATCACACAAGCAAAACTGAAAGGCCACCAACAGGAAAATATTGTCACGAGTGTGCAAAGTAGCAATTTGAAGTATACAACAAACACAAAAAATGTAAATAATGTTTAAACTAGTGCTTCACCACTTCATTTGCTACCATCCATCAAACCAAGCTCCCATTTGAATTAACCTAAACTTTAGTTTAACAGCAGGGACTACTGCATATGCCTGTATTGACCTCTGAGACATCCTTGTAGTGGCTTTAAAGCAGTATGCTTTATTATTTCCAAACTTATACTTCTATAAAGTTGGCCTACACAGGTTTTGATTTTGAGCAATTATTTAAGTCTTGAGATAAAACATATTTTTCTGGCACATGTACTGTATACTAGTGGTGGTAAACAATGAAATTTGAATTCAGTTTTATATATTACTATAAAATTCTTTTTACACAGAATTCTAAAATATTGCCATCTAGACCTAAACACAGAAACAAATCTACCCCTTCTCGACTCCAGCTATCAGCTAATGAATCAATCCATGTTGTACTGATTCATAATAGGATGCCTGAAATGTAGTCAGTGTTACTGATTCAATTTGCTATGTCTTTCTATGAGCTTCAAGGCACAGCCATTGTCTGCTGTTTACCAGCTCACAGTGTAATTTGAGGGGTTTAAGAAGACCAATTCAGTGTTGTTCAGATGCAGCTGAGGTTGCTGCAAAATTACTCAATTCAGTCAAAAGTTGACTGTATCTGACTGACCTTTCTTCAAAGGATGAGCAATATATTCTAACCATAAAGCTGACAAGTTTATATTTCCCGACAGAGGGAACTGGTAATGCTCTAACTCCGCACTACATTTGTCATTGACTTACATGACAGATGTTGGGGTGAGAAAGAAAAAAGAACAGCTAAATATTTCACCATTTCGGAAATCTTATCTGTGATATGGCTGTGCCAGACTAATTTCTCTATCCTCAAAGGTCTAACTGTAACTCTGAACATGTTGTTTAGTTCGACCAAAGCAAATTTCACAAGTTTATGGAGAGTAATAAATGTATGGAAATCAGTATAGAAAACAAATGGCACTAACACCAAAAAAAGCAAAGACAGATGACAGACAAGAGAAGTAGGTCATAGCAGAGAACAAACTCATTGACACTGCTGTTTCTTCTCAGTGCACGTTTTATTTTTTGCTCATAAATGATCCAACGTTTAGATGTCATCTGCACACGAGTACATCTGGACTGGATTTGCACTGGCCAACAATTGTGGTTTTGTGGTTTATTCTTTGAGTGATTTCTCATAGCCCCTGAGGTCTTCACTCGGCAGCGGTGTTTTATATGTACATTCAGAGCAGAAAATGATCTTAGGGGGTTGCATGCTTGCAGCTGGCATGAAATTAAACCAGTGCTGTGTTTTATCTCTAATGGCCGCCCACAAATGTCCTGCATTTTTTTTTGGGGCATGTAGTGACTGTTTAGGAACCAGACACATGGGCGTTTCTGTGTGGTTGTTCTCAGTGAATCCTGTGATTAGGAGGTTCACTCAACTGCTCCAAATGGATACTCACTAAGATTTGGTTTAAAACCCTGTGGTGGAGAAATAGGTCATTTGGAAACTCTGCTTTTGGCATGGAAATGTTAGGACTGGGGACAGTTACATGACGTCATAGAAAAAGGTGCTCCAAACACTGCTGCCCACTAAAAACACAGACCAGTCACCAAAAAGCCTTGCCTAACACAGTTTCTTCATTTGACACAATCTTAAAAGACCATACTGGTGATTTTGCATGTTTGAGCCCAATAAATACTATCCACATACATGTTATCTTACTGCCAACCAAAACATAAAACTGTATTTTGTTCTAATATTGTTACCATATTTGACTGATTTCATCTTCAACATTTACCATCTTAGCAGTACAGTAATAAACATTTTGCTCGTTATCAGGATCTATGTGGAGCCTCCACATGTGACACTCTCGGCATGGCAGATGTTGGCACCATGTGCGATCCGAAGAGGAGCTGCTCTGTGATTGAAGATGATGGGCTGCCTTCAGCCTTCACCACAGCTCATGAGCTCGGTGAGCATAGCTAACACGTCTGTTTGATGGGACTGTAGATGGCGTTGTTTCTGACACAGCATTCCAGAGTCCTGACAGCAATAGTTAGTTCTTATCAAGTAGCTTTAGTCAGCTCCTTTCAGGTGGGGGTGCTGTAGTGGTGCAATGGTTTATCCTGCCTCCTGGTTGACAGCATAAAGAGCAGAATTGGCCTTTAAAAATAAAATCCTTTGGCAATGTAGCAAAATGTGAGAGGAGTAGGCACAATGTGTTGCCGATTAAAATTAAGTTCTGGATGACAGGAAGTTGCGTAAAGCTTGATTTCCACCAGCAAAGTTTTGTATCTCTTCTTCTCATGTTTTGCTACATTACAGGAATATTTTACTCAGACTTAAGCTGTATTTTGTAAGGACTTTTTTGGAACTGAAAACTAAGGGATTTTTAAAAACTTTTACAGTGGAACTTGCATGCAAGACCAAGGAGGAAGGGTGAGGATTTAGGCCACCACAGAGTAATAATAATTTGCTATGTTTGGATATGAACGTCAGAAACCGTGCCATCTACAAGAGTCCCATTGTGGCTACAGTATTTCAGCTTTTCATTGCACATGCACATTCAGAGACATATTTCTTTCTTCATGTATGTGAAAAAGTGTCAAAGCATTGATGAAAGACATCTTCTTGACATCTCTGCTGTGCCTGTTTCCACTTGACAGGACACGTGTTCAACATGCCACACGACAATGTGAAGGCTTGTGAGGACGTGTTTGGGAAGCTACAGGACAACCACATGATGTCTCCAACACTAATCCAGATCAACCGCACCACACCGTGGTCCCCCTGCAGCGCTGCCATCATCACAGACTTCTTGGACAGTGGGCATGGTGAGTTAACATGACCCGTGACCTCTGTGATTGACTGTAAACAGCCAGCAGAGCCTCATAGTGAGTCTGAAGAGGTGAGAAGCAAAACTGAAGACAGACATACACTGTCATTGAGGGAACTTGAGGCCCACAGCTTACATTGGTTAATAAACAATGTAGTTTAGTGTTGGCAACAGCTTGGTCACATTAGGAGAGCACATGCTCATCCTACTATTCACATAATCAGAGCCTTGTCTGCTCATGGTTGTCTTTGTTACTGGATAAAGATATGACTGCCATGCAGTACAACACACTCTTCCATTGGCATTTTTCATGTTTTACCATATTTTTTGGTTCACAGCTTCTTGATTTAACCCTATAATGCCATTTGTGTCATAATTGTTACATGATTTTCTATGACCTCTGCATCATTAACATGATCAGTTATTGACCCAAATGCCTATTATATCATTTAAAAAAAAAAAAAAGTTCCACTATAAATCCTGCTGAGNTTTTTTTTTTTTTTTTGGAGGTTGTTACGGTTCAATGAAGAAATTGCAAAATTAGAATTTTCTGATAATTATTTCATGGGTCAAGCTTTACAGGGTTAAGACATGACTGCAATCATTATAGTAACATACAACTGTAGGCATATGTCAAATGTAATATCAAGACTTTGCTCCTATGCTAATAAAAGCACTAACAAAAGCCAAAAAGAAATTCATTTGGTCAAATGCAGATTGTTTGCCAAGCAGGCCAGACCACGGGGCTTGGCCTCAAAATCATGATAAATTTTTATTTTAAAACTACCCCACATCTGTCACAAATTAGAGGGCTTGTTCTAGGGAGAGTCACCATAGTGGTTTGGACAGTGAGGTGTATCTGGCCAATGTTTCCCATGTAGGTTTACTCCAAATAGAAGAACTTCATGCCTCTTGTGGTTCATGTCATAGACTGTCTGAGAACAAAAATGCTAACTGGTCCATAGAGGCATACAGAAGTACTCAATTTTACAAGAAGATTTTTGACTTCCAATGAGTGACTTGAGTAACAAAAACAATGTTGTAACATCTGTCATGAATGTAAATCTAAACTTTAAAACCAGTGGGGGGAAAAAAACACATATTTGAGGTGGTTTTCATTGAGTGTTGCACCAAAAATGACTTGTAACCTGTTAATTTTCTACCCACACACGATATGTCATTTATTGTAAATGGAGACAACACCTCGACCTTTGCACTGCTTTGCAATTTTGGTGATCTAAGAATTTAAGATTAAATTTAAACAGATAAGAATTCAAGATCAGATGTGAGAACTGAAGATTAACTTCACGTTGCAAGGGTAAGTGGAGATAATGATACACATGCAGTGCCAAATTAAGATGTTATGCGGACCTGGAGTGCAAATCTGCCATGGGCCCCTATGGACCCCAACTGTCACCATCACCATTTCCAGCAACTTGATCATAACTTCTTCAGGTGATATATGAAGGCTTTTATTGGACAGACTTCAGACTGCAGAAATAAACCACTGATGCTAAAAAGTGGAATAATACTTGGCCCCAGGTTTGATTTAATTTAATGTAATGCATTTTGTTAATGAATATGTAAAGAAGAACAGCAATAGTAAGTTCTGGTGTGTCAACTGATAAGACTACATTTTGATCCAGGCCCCCCTGCACAATGGGCCTTTGTGTGAACTTAGTAAGACGATACATCTGTAGGCAATGTGTACAACATGCTCATGCTGCAAAGAAAAAACATAAAATCAGTGGTCACAAAGGCATTGTGGCGTGTTGCTTAGTGACTCTACTTGTTCTAGGGGAATGTTTGCTTGACCAACCTCAGAAACCACTGGCCCTCCCTGAAGTGCTCCCAGGAACATCCTACAACTTAGACCGCCAGTGTGAACTCGCATTCGGAGAAGACTCCAAGCCCTGTCCTTTTATGCAGCCGCCCTGCAGCCGTCTGTGGTGCACTGGAAAGACCAACGGCCATCTGGTGTGTCAGACTCGGCATTTCCCTTGGGCAGACGGCACCAGCTGTGGAGATGGAAAGGTCTGCGTCCGAGGGGTCTGCTCTCACAAGCAAGAGGTCCACAATGTGAGGGTAAGTCTCACACATGGACTGAAGCATTAATATCAGCATATATCTTTCCAGGAACTCTCTGCTTGGTGTAAAATATATCATGTCCATGATGATGGGAAAGTGATAAAGAAGGCTTGTGTTGTTATACCTCATGTAATAATCCACTTGTTTGTATGTTTCAGGTGGATGGCCGCTGGGGGAGGTGGGGTCTGTTCGGCTCCTGCTCACGCACATGTGGAGGTGGAGTCCAGCTGTCCAAAAGGGAGTGTAACAACCCAGTTCCATCAAATGGGGGTAAATACTGCCAAGGGGTGCGGGTTAAATACCGCTCCTGCAACCTGAGCCACTGCCCTGACACAGGTACGAGTTGCTCAAAAGCAGACAACGATGACCATTGACCTTTTCCCCTAAAGCATTCCCACCTCTGACCCTCTGCACCATCTTTCCTTCCTTCTCTACAGGCAAGACTTATCGTGAAGAGCAGTGTGAGGCCTTCAATGGCTTCAATCTCAACAGTAATCGCCTCACCCCATCTGTGGTGTGGGTACCCAAATACTCTGGAGTGTCCACCAATGACAGGTGTAAACTCATCTGCAGGGCTAATGGCACCGGCTACTTCTACGTCCTGGCACCCAAGGTAAGTGGCTGCATCTTGAAAGTGTTTTCTCCACATTTGTGTGACTCAATATAAAAATGATTAGGGAGGCGATTAGACTGCTGTCTGAATGAATTAAGATGGGATAAGATTTCCCAGAACACGTAAGATAAGAGGCCAAGATAATCAGCAAGTTTGTGTGGATGATAGTGTGCATAAATTTACTTCAGCAATCTCCCTCTAGTCTCGAGTGAAAAGAGTGAAGGCAGGAATGAAGGCGAGGAGGAGGAGAGCTTATCTGTGTCAGATAGTGGGATGTGGAGTGAGCTTGAGCAGGAGTCTCAGTGACAGAGTCAACCCACAGTCCACGCTGAACTCCATCATGCTGGCTGAGGAGGTTTAGATAAGACCAGTCTGGGGGGACAGAGCTCTAAATCAAAGAGCAGCTGGATGTTTTTGCCACAGAGCCATGACTTTGAATGAAAAAATAAATTTACAGACTAATACGTCAGTGTATAATTTTTAAAAAAAATATTGAACTGAAGTGTTTCATTTAGCAATAACTTTTGGATATGACACATCGGGGAATAAGCAAAAAATATCTGTGTGTGGAAAAAGGTCCATGTCAGAATGTTCGCAGCTATGTTAAGCTAACTTATCAGTCACATATCTGCAAACAGACTGTTTGACTGCCTGCTGTCGCAAAGTCATGTGCTAAGTTCATGCTGAGGCTGCAAGGACAAAGACCAAACTGAGGAAAAACAATTTTGGGTAGATTTTACATACACAGCATCAAAACATCCAGCACCATCCTGCTTTCAGTCTATAGACTCTATACAAAATATTTCAGATGCTATTTATAACATATTTTACATCACTGTGGTATTAGTGTGATCATTGCACAGTATATCATTTACATTAATATCAGAGGGATGTTTATTTTGCTTGCTTCTATATAATTTAGACAGTTGGACAGACAATAGGATTGTATGTAAGAAATGCTTACAGCTGAACCAATATCTTATTTGAGATGAGAAAAATATAGTATGAGCTATCTGCATTTATTGTTATTAGTGCTTTTGAATAGATCCATAAAATGTTTGTAAGTTGCCTGTAAAAGAAGATAAAATTTAAAAGGGAACAGGTGAAAAGGTGAAAATCAACTGCAAGTTAATCAGAGATTTGCACACTTAAAGGGAAGCATCTATTACTCTCATATTCTGTCATCATCATAATTAACTGATTATCTAAATCAGGTGTGTCTAGTCAATCAACATCAAGGAGGCACCAACTGCTGCTCCAGTGGACATACTCAGATGATGAATAGTAGAAATTTATGGTTTAATTGGACAGTTCCAAAAATGTGCCTAACAGCATGATTCAAACAAATTGGAGGCTAGTTTGTGTTGTGTCTTGATGTTTGCTTGTCTATCTTCTTCATACATCAGAGCAACATCACGACAACCTACCGTGTATGAATAATTAAATGATCCTGCCGTTGTTATCCAGCTTTCCCCAGAGCACCAGTGTATAGAATTATAAAAGCTAAGAGTGTGTGTACTCTCCAGGTTGTGGATGGAACGCCATGCTCCCCTGACTCTACAGGCGTGTGTGTCCAAGGGAAGTGCATAAAGGCTGGCTGTGATGGTAAAATTGGCTCCACCAAGAAGTATGATAAGTGTGGAATCTGTGGAGGTGATAACAAGGGCTGTAAGAAGGTGTCAGGACTCTTCACCAAACCTATGTGAGTAAAACGCACATTGTCATGGAATAGCCTCTGGAGAATGTTGCTCACATCTTTTAATTTCATAAGATAACATTATCAATGCCGCCATGAGACACGCTGTTTGACTGTAATGTGTTTCATCATGCAGGAACGGATACAACTTTGTGGTCATGTTACCAGTGGGTGCAGCCAACATTGACATCCGTCAGCGAGGCTACAAGGGAATTCTGAGTGACGACAACTATTTGGCAGTGAAGAACAGTGAGGGTCAGTACCTGCTGAATGGAAACTACATCGTGTCGGCTGTGGAGAGGGATATCATTGTAAAGAACAGCCTGCTGCGCTACAGCGGCACAGCTGGCCTCTCTGAGACCCTGCAGGCCGTCAAGCCATTGGGAGAAGCCCTGACAGTGGAGGTGCTGTGTGTTGGCAAGATGACCCCTCCTCGCATCCGCTACTCCTTCTACCTAGCCCGTCAGAACAAGGAAGACAAGATTTTGAAGAAAGAAGGGCGCACACATTCCCACAACAGTGTCCTGGCTGAGGGCAGTGTCAAGGAAAACAATGGAGACACCCTAAAGAAATCGTATGACAAGGAGGATTCTGATCTTGGAAAATGGTTGTCAGCAGGGTGGGACGAGTGCTCCGTGACCTGCGGCAATGGGATCCAAAGGAGGATGGTGCAGTGTCTGAGGGCAGATGGGAAACCAGGGTTGGATTGTGATCCCACACAAAGACCTTCGGCCACCAGGGTTTGTGGAGACCCATGTCCTGTTTGGCATATTGGCGAGTGGTCGCTCTGNCCTTCGGCCACCAGGGTTTGTGGAGACCCATGTCCTGTTTGGCATATTGGCGAGTGGTCGCTCTGCTCCAGAACCTGTGGGAAGGGCTTCAAGAGGCGACCATTGCTCTGCAAAACCCAAACTGGGCACCTGCTCCCAAGGGACCACTGCACCGGCATACGCAAGCCACAGGAGCTGGACTTCTGTAATCTACGGCCTTGCTAGTGACTAAAAACTCCTCCGTGTCATGTTTTGAATGGACTGAAATGAAACCACTCATAAATATCACACATCAATCAAGAACTGTCTGTCATGTGCAGCTTTTCCTACCTGCAACATGAGGCTGTTAGAAGAGTGAAAGAGGCAGTGTGAATGCTGGAAGATATTTTTCATCACCACCACTCTGCCTTCAAATGACAATATCCAGGTATAGCTTTGATGGTGAAACATCATAACTGATGGTCAAATAAAAATTTGTGGAAACCCTTGTACTGTCAGCAGATACAGAATGCCCATTTGCAAACAATCAGACTAGTTTACATTGTGAGTCTGCCACCCGTTTTATGTTGTAATATATTCCAGCTGTGCCGGATTCAAAGTTTTACTTGGATCATGCAAATAGATCGGTGCAGTGTGCACCAAATTACTTAATTCATTTTTCAAAAAGAACATCTACCATTGCTGAACACTGGTCTAAAATGTAACATCCTTGTGCTGCACAACACCTAATAAGACTGACAGTCATATTTTATCCCTTATTCAGTCTAGAGAGTGACAGTCTATTGGCCAAAAAGTCTTCAGTGACCATCTTTCACATTTGGCTTTTCAGGGATTGTTATAAAATCTTGAAATACATTCTGAAATGAAATAGATCACATAATTTATGTCGTGGTTGTAGCCTAGTTTTGACTTACTTACTGCTGCTGTATGGTTTTACCAATCGTTACCACTTTATATATTTTATAAAGGGTTTACAAGTTGTAACTACAGGCTTTATTACTTATTAAATCAAGCTTTATAACAGTAATAAGGTACTGATAAGAACAACTTTGGGGTTGTAAATTCACTTTTGGCTGGTGATTATCCACTTCCAAAAATCCAGTCATTATCATCTTATATTCATAAACAGCTGCAGACTTGATGTATTAATGTAGTGGAAGAACAAATGATCAATGACAATCATGACAATTATAAGTTTAGACTGACAAGTCTGCAATTAAAAATGTTTCAAAGTCATTCATAAAGGAAAATTTGACATTATAATAAGGGGCTACACAACCGAGTAACCCAAAAGTTGTTTAATGGCTTATTACTGATCAATGAAGTATTAATAATCTATCAGTTATTAGAAGAGGTATTAATTACATCTTAAATGATAATTCCTTTACACAAGTAAAATACCTCCTACAACATTCAAATAGCTGTAAATTTCACCCAAAATAATGAAGTCAGCTTTTGTCTTCTTCACACTTTCCTTCAAAATAAAGAAGAAATCACCTGTGCTGGAGACATTGATCTTACACAGAAGATCGCCAGCACCCCCCAGCATCCCCCACTCACCGCTCCCACCCCACTGCCTGTATCATTTGAATTTGACTAAAACTTGTTGTCTTCTTGGTTCACAGTGTTCAGCCAGTTGCACAGCATTGTTAGGTCATGCCTGTCTACCATAAATAATTTATTATTGCTGAAATGATAAAGCAGAGGGGAAGAAAAACTGGCAAGCCCTCTGTTATGCTGTACAGAATGTGTGTTTTCCTGGACCTCCTTGTTCATGGCCCCATAGCCTGAGCCAAGCTGTTCTTTCTACACACTTGATGAAATCCTGTAATCCATTATATTCTTGTTTTGTTTCTTTAAGGGGACACATTATCCAACTAAACCATGGTTCCTCCATGAGTTGGATTTTTTTTTTTTTTTTTNGATTTTTTTTTTTTTTTTAGCTTTTGCACTTTGTACAGCAAAAGAAACAATGACTGACCATGACCTGCAAGGGCTGTGTTGTATACTATGTATACATTTGTTCAGCTCTGTGCTAATAAGTAATGTAAATACGTATTTCTTTTTAAAATCTTTTTTGTTTATGCTGGCATTTGTAAGTGTCTTTGAATTCAATATATTTATTCCAAATAAAGCCATTAATGAACAGTTGTAACTGGGTGTAGTGTTGATATCGCCCATGCTTTGGCTTGGTGCACTTATGCTAAGAGACACATAATCAAGCATTTCTGATCATATAATCAATTACAATTTTCAATAAGCTTCTTAAGGAATGATGATCTGTGGCTGAATATAGCAAACAACATTATAGCCCTTTCTTTTCTCTCAAAATGTGATCATCAACATCTGGGGGAAAAAAAAAAAAAAATTTGAGATAGAATTATTCAAAATTTTGTACCCATCCTAAACAAACCCATGGAAAACTTAGCTGAACCTGAAGTGCATAAATTCATTTTGAAAAAGAAAAGAAAAGAAAAGAAAAAAAAGACCCAACCCAAAAATTGACCCAAGGACAGCAGGACCAGATCCAAGATAGATCTGAGGATAATTGCACTTGATCCAAAATGTGGCTGACCTGAACAGACCCACATAGAGAGAGAGAGAGAGAGAGCAGCAACACGGAAGCAAAATGCTTTCCTGCCAACTAAAATGTGCTGAGACTGCCTCCATTTTTCCACTTATCACCACAAAAACACAATTTCTCCTGCGGGTCCTAGTTTCTAAGAACTGAGCATACCTGGGAAGACTTCTAATGAGAGTAAAGTAAAAACAAGGATCCAAATTACAATAGAAAAGAAGAAACAGTTATTAATTGTGGAATGTAAAACATGTGCCAGTGCACATGTTTGAGTGCTCTGTTTCTTCCCTGTATAATATCTGCACTAATTAACAGCTTTTACATTTGTAGCTGAGTGCACATGTGGCCAGAATGCCTTGTAGCATTTCACTGCAGGCTATAAACTTTACTTTGCCATGTATTTGTTTCACAGTCAACAGTACATGACCATTTCAGACATGCAACTACAGGTATTTTCAACTAGTTGTGCAGTGATGTGGACCCATTCTCTCAGTGTCTTTGCCAAATCCAAGAATACAGCTGCGTGTGTGTCAGCAAGGTGGAAATTCTCAACTGTGCTTTGCCATTTTGGCTTCATGACTTAAGTATGTCTGAGGACTCGGGGAAACGGGTCAGAGCCTAACATGGGAGGTATGTTTTAGACATTTTTTTTGGTGGAAGGAAATGATATGTCAGTGGCAAAAACAGGCTGATCTGTCTGACCTACATAAGAGCAGATTGAAGAAAGCTTGGAGGAGAGCCAATGGAAATGTTTGTGTGTTCCCTTTGCTTTGTGCTTTATAGTGATATCTAGTTACAGCTTTGAAAAGGTTTAATAATGCCGCATTCTTTATCAAGAAGAATGTTTGTGCATACCAGATTCACTTAAATCAGGATTTTGAGTCTTAAAAAAAAATAATGATGCATTTGAACTTAATGCTGAGCAATAATAATCTCAGTCTCTAAAACAGTGTTTCTGATACATCTATATAGCTTTCTCATCACTGAGCATTAATAAGTATGGGTGCAATTTTCTGATACAGTATGCTCTGTCATACTAATTGTTACACAAGACCAGAGTATTAAAGAGTCAGAGATAGCCACATAATGAAATTCACGTTTGATCACAGCCATAATTGCTCCTACCTGAAGAACAACTCTTTCCATTGCATAAGTAGATAAAAACTTTGCTGACATTGTGTTTTATTTAGTTTCTCCAGACAACCTATGATTCTGTATTCTACTTCTCTCACCCATGTCCAATGTGGCATGATTAAACTTTTGTCCATTTTCACTGAAAAGGTTACAACCTCATACCAATGGCAAACAGTCTTCAGTCATGGGGGTGGGGAGG
>VXCM01002562.1:93451-137165 GCA_014773175.1 Lucifuga dentata
CCCCATGCCCCTCCCTTTCCCCCACATTTAAAAAGGCCAAATCTTAATTAGTGAAACCATTAGTTTGAGCAGTTAAGACTTTCTGGAGGTAATTAAGGATGAGGAACCCAATGACAAATCTTCTGTGGCGTCCGCAGTCTGATCAGCAGCAGATTTTGTTTTTGCAGCTATTGCTGAGTCAGGTGGACTGCACACCACATAACATTTTAAAGATATTCACTGTCAAAGAAGTGCTGTGTACACAGTTCATGTGACTCTGACTGGCTACATGGTAATGCCCAGCGAGAGGCCTCATTAATGCGCATCTCTGAGGAGGTCTGCTGACTGCAGCAGGAACAGGATTTGCCTGCAAACAATAATGATGACAGATTCTCAGCTGACCTTTGCTGATGGGAAACTATTCTAATGATTTAGTGCAGCTGTATTCAGCTGGATGCCACTTCATTCTGACACATTAGGGCTGATTGTCTGGCTGCAGGTCTGTTAGACACAAACCACCATCCACAAACCAAAAGTAATCCTCTGAACACTATGTTTTTGTGGTGTCAAATTCCACTTAATGAGCATCAACCAGAAATGTAACTATCTCACAGAATACGCCCTGCTTTTCCATATCTCCAAATTTATCAACCGATCTGGTATCCAATTTTTCCAACATTCATGAGGAAACTGAGCAGGAAAGCTGTCTGACAGTGCTGTTGATACAGAACTACAGCAAAATGGACTCCAGTGGCACAATGTCATCACAGCAGCGTGGCACAAATCCAAGTCTAACAAAGAGTTTGGACGCCTGTCACTGTTACATGCACCCTTGACCTTGCTTCAGGGATAATGTGTATGAGGAAGCCTAGAACAAGACAAAAAAGATAATACAAATTCCATTACACACTTTACTTTCCTTATATGGCTGCACTGTGTAAAATTAAATTGGAATGTATAATTTAAGACAAAGCTGCTTATTTGTTTGGATTTGAATGTAAGAAATTCTTGAAAAGAAAAACTAAATGCAACTCAAAGGAAAATATTAAACTAAACCGATAAGGCCATTAAGGCCAAAAACATCTAAAACAGTCTATACTGTCAATCCACAGGAGTACAGAAGACACATTATAAGATACCATTAACACAGTGCAGGGTAACAGCCTGTCTGCAGTTAAATGTGCTTAGAGCTCTCTGCCCCTTTTAAGAGATGTATCAAATAAATGAATTGGTAATATGAACTAAGCATAAAGGTGAGATTTGGCATCAAGTTAGATCCTATTTTAATCTATTGGTCTGTTAACAAATGTCTGACCTTCTTTACCCATCATTATTGGGGTGGGGCACCCAGTCTGTGAGTAATAGAGACAGCGGGAAATGTGATGAGCAACCTTGGAGCGAGTTCAGAGAATATACATAAATACAAACCACTAGACAGCTATAACTGTGTTGGTTTGGCGTGAGTAAACATCAGCATAGAGACTGTATGAGTTGTGTTACAGTCATTTATAAGTGTTATTTTGTTGGACTTTTTGCACAGAAGTGTTGCTAATCCTGTTAGCCTACTAGTGGCTAAGAGACAAACAGCTTGCACAGATAACTTTATCAACATGAATAGAGTTTATTTGTTGGGGTCTTAAACTTGTTAGTGCACAGACTGAACTCAGACATACTGGAAACAAGAGTTTACTGTTATTAAATGGATCAACACCTATACTGAGTGTTCAGCAGGTCATTTGGGAACATGGGAAATCGTTTCCAGTCAGCAAGGCAGAATGCAGAAGAGACACGGTATTTTTTCCCTTTATGGAAGGTAACATTAAACTTTTGTTTGGGCTTCAGAGTTAAAAGGCCATTTATGTTTCAGGCTGTCATGCACACTAGCAATGACTCAGGCTGCAACATGGGTGTGTTTTGTGCATGCATGCAACCCATCTGCAGTCATGCAGATAGGTCCACAGTACTTATTCTGAGTTGAATATAACTAAATACTAACAACGCCGTTACTGCTGTCAGCTTGAAAGGAAACGTCTGTTCAGGTTTATTATTAATGGTTGCAGTTATTTTTATGCATATGAGTTGTTTCAATATTATAATTCATTTTTGCTCAGACAGGATGTGATTTAAAGGAACTGTGTTTGCTTCATGCATGTGAAAATAATACAGAGATCCTAGGCTGAAGCACAACAGTAAGGTAAAGTAAGTAATAGGTGAAAGACTATTCTTTGTTTCACTGCGAGATATTTCATTTCAGAGACTGATGCAAGATTAAATATATTTCACAGGAAAAGGGAAGACAAATTAATCTATTTATGTAAGTTCAAAGTTTATTTATATTCATATTTTTCTAACACTACAGTTCATTTCTTGATGTTAGAAGTTGTCTTTTTGTCTGTCGTTCATGTTTGAAGCAGTTTGAACCGGTCTGAAGTCACAATTTGAAGGACAAACAGTAATACAAATGTTAAAATATATAAAACCCACAATTTAAAACATACAAGTTAGGTACATAAAGGCAAAACAGCCAGCTGCAGGGAGGATTGTGGTGATTTGACAAGAGATCCAAAACCACCACCAGAAACCCATAAAACCACCGCCTTCTTTTCACCATGAGCTAGTTTGTCCAGTGTCAATGTGAGGATCAGGTCATTAAGGACATTTCTTTTGCAAGTAAAAACAGCTCAGAACATCAGAAAGGAGGAGTGACCATTTTCTGAACTTTCTGAACTCAGCAATTAGTGTATTCTGAAGACAAACCTCTTGATATCAGGTTACGTAATGCTTTTCACATTTTGTATCTTAACTGCCTGACACCACCAACATTACAGCCTCTTTACTCCTTTGTAATGGGAATAAGCTGGCATTGGTTTTAAGCCTCTCTTCATAAAGAAAGAGCTAATCTACAGTGGTAGCAGTCCCACAACAAAGGAACGAACTCTGGTTTCAGCTTTGGGCTGCGATGACAATAGTGTGAATTTAAAGCATGTGCTGCTTGAGGTTTGTTGATTGAAAACAGCATGTTTTATTTTTGCATTTGATATTACAGAAAATTATTCTGTAAGAAGGAAGGCTCATGGTTGAAGCTGTGTTCCCAATTCCTGTGCTCTGTCACCCAAAAACATCTCAACATTAATGAATATTTTGTTATAGCCAAATTTTAATATTTATTTTGAAAAAAGTAAATGCAAAATAAAATGCAAAAGACATCCAACACTGTGTGACTAAAGTCAAGCTGAAAGAAAAAGAATGTGGTGTAGCCAGTATTGATGTCAAAGGGCTGAACAGGTGGGTTTTTTTTTCACTAGCTCTAGCTCTTAAAGGTGGGAGAGGAAATTGATTTGGACAAAGTAGCTGTCTTTCCACTCAGGATAATTCTCCAGTTGCAGGTTTGGCACAAAGCTGAATACAGACCTCTTGATTGCATTGCCAATAAACAGTGTGAATTGGCAGTTTGCGCTAAAGAAGGTTTATCGTTGTCCAGACTCTAAGCTTGGAGAGAATAACACGCAGGTCAGTAAACCTCCAGCTCACATACAGACGTTTAGTTGGTTCAAATGCAATGCCAATCTATGTTATGTTGGCAGACTGTAGTAGTTAGTACCACTAAAATAGTTTCCTTAGCCCAACATCCTAGTTAAATTATCAGCACTTCAGTATCAGTTTCAGTTTGTCCTGCTGCGTCCATTATCAGCATTCCTTGTAGTCTTATTCTAATCCTTTTCAATTAAAGTGTCTGTAGTAATTCCATCACAGCTAAATATAAACCACCTATACAGTGAAACGTGGCCATTTATGGTCTCTACTTCTATTTTTGCACTAGTGAATTGGCGTTATTATCAGTTAAAGCTTAGGAGCTTCTATGTTTGCTGGGATAAAATGCTAAACTGTACCTTATGTTACTTTTAGGGCATTCTGAAATGTAGTTATTTTGCTTTGCTCCAAGTCAAGAACTAAATTGTTACAGGGTATCATTTACCTTGTGGTTCTTTGGTTTCACACACACAAAAAAATCCCCAACAAGCCAAAAATATATCAACAAAAACCACGTGAGAACACTCGCTCTGGTCATTGGTCAGAAATGTCTGGGGGCAGGAGACAAAATCAAAACAGGAAGATGTTCACTGTGCTGGGAAAACTAAGTAACATGGGACAATGACAGAATTGGCATATGTTCAATTTTTCACCATATACCACACAACATTATGCCAACAGAATGCCATATTTGAATGCAAGTCAACACAACATCTGGAAGTGTTTATATTCTTCATATTATTAGAAGAAGATACACAGCCTTCAGATGTCTGAAGGGGGGAATGTAACGCATGTTGAGCACATATGACAAGATGCTAGTCTTCAGCATCTTAGCATGTTAGATAAGCTAGATATATTACAACCTTTTCACAGCTTCCATGGGTAATCAAAGGTGAAGTTTATTTAATCATGAGTGACCTAGCCCTCTCTGATTTTAGATCAATCAGTAGATCAATAGAGCACCTTGCAGTTGGTTCAGTACTGGTCCAGATTATTATCACACAACAATAAAATTGTTCCAGAGTTCATCTGGGACTGGATCGAGGCCCCTCAGACAATCTTGCTGCACTTGTTCACATCCTTGCCCAAATAAAACCTAGCCTAACTGAACCGGACTAAGCCACGTAGGTACAAATATTCCCTTAATGTTTCTGCTCAGGCCATAGATGGCTAGAACCCAGAGTCGGTACTAGTGTTGAAGAACAAACAAGCAAAAGCACAACTGTATGTAGCAACGCACATACTGTTGTTCAAACAGCCCAAACGTGCTGTGATGCAGCCAACTGAATATGGCTCTAATGCAGTGGGATGAGAAATAATTAAATGTTTCATTAAGTTCCTCATCCAAAGGCTCACCAACTACACAGCATCAGGCATAAAATCTGGGGTTTCATATTCCATTTACTCTAATCAAGAGGTTTTTTAAGGTCTCAGAATGAAGAGAGATTAAGTAGAACCATCTGTGTTTTTATGAGAGGCAATATGTAAGTACCCCAAGGTGGGGGGCTTGTTTTAGAGCTCTGACATGTATTCTTCACTCTATAATTTGGATCTCAAAGAAAGACCCAGGAAAATGCTAAATATGGCATCAATCATGAAGCTATGATCAAAGTTGCAGTGTGTATACAGTATATAGAAGGACACACGCTGACTGCTTTAGCCACTCATAGCCTTACTCATAAACGTTTTGGGTGGTCTGACTGCTTTGGTCCTTTGTTTAACCTCAGTGTAGAGTAGGTTTGACTTGTCCAACACATGCACAGCAACAGCCTGTGGTAGCTGGACAGTTAGCATTTTGCAAATGAACTGAATCTGTAATTCATCTTCTCGGGTTTCTAGGAAAATCTTGAGAAAAAGCATGCATAAACATAATGTATTCAGGTGACGGTTTCATTTGATTTCTGGTATCATTAACACTGTGCTTTTCATTTGCCACATCAGCACTGTATACTACTCACTATGTTTATCATAACTCCAAATTACTCAGAATGTGTTTTGTTTTGTTTTTTTTTTTTAAAAAAAAAAAAANCCCTCTCCCTCTCTCTCTCTCTCTCTCTCTCCCTCTCTGTGCCTCCTGGCTTTAATAGAATGCTAATAATGCTAGAAAGCCATTTTATAGGTAAACAAACGGGCAAACTTTTCCTGTAAAAAGTTCCTGGTGAAGAAAAATCATCTTTTCGATTTCAAGGCGCCAAGCTTTGCCTTTAACCTTGGCCCAAAAAAGAGAAATAAAGTCCTGTTGCCTGCAGTTATTATGCGTTTGGATTTCTGCCACATCAGTCTGGCCCCGACAATCCCCAGAAGATTAAGTTTATTTCTCAACAGGCTAAACATCTTAAAAGGAGAAGCGAGAGGATGAAGTCATATGGTGATGATCTAAATCTACTGTATAAAGCTGTGTTTAACAGGAGTAAGGCCATTTGATTCTATCTGATGATAGCATGCACTACAACGTGCAAAAGTTGTACCGTCAGTGTTTACAGACAATATGGTATTATGAAAAAGTTCTTGTCCAAACCTTAAGTCTCTAATCCCTAAATGAGCAGGTGAGAGCTCTAATTATAAGTCATGATTTATGAACAAGAGTAATCAAAGCCAGGATCCTGCTAATCCAAACCTGCTGTAGCTAAACACCCTCAAACATCCTGGAAAATACATCTGATATGTTCCTGTTCAAACAGACAGCAAGGTCTTACACTGCGGAGTGAGTGCTCGTGGCTGCAGAGATAAAGTCATGTTTTTTTGTTTTTTTTTTTTTANTTTTTTTTTTTTTAATAGATAAATAAACAGAAACACCCTTTTTTTTAAATTATAAAGTGACAGAAAGCTTTTGGCTTCTCTTTAGATATTTTGTAATTCAATAAATTTGTTTTTCTTTTCAATTTTATCATAATTGAGAAGATGTTCAGGTCAAGATGTTTGGCTTGACACAAGCAGCGGATGTGTTATTGTAACATTTAATGAAACCTGCCCAGAATGAAAAGCCTGTAAGAACAACAGAGCACGAACAAACTAAATGCCGTACATTCTCAGAAACTGGATGAGCACTTCCCATGAAACAATGTGAGAGAACATTACGGCTTATCCACAATTTCTGAGTATCGACTTCATATGAATCTGAATTCATATCAGAAAAGCAAAACAAGGAAAGCCATTAATCATGATTGCAAATGTTCCTTCAGGTCTCTCATGTTTTGCCAATGGGTATGGCAAGCTTTTATAATTTTTCTAATGTCATTATTCATCATGGTTTTTTTTTTCAGATTAAATTCAGTCACATCAAACAGTAAATCAGAACAAAAAGTACAGAGATTAGAAAAACTATCTTCTTACATTCCACCATGTTATGATGTTATGATGCCAAATATATCAGGAGATAAAAAATAAATAAATTCAAAAATCTAGTTATTTTTCCAGTTATAAATTCTTAATGCGCAATGATTTCTAGAAAGTACAAACGGTAATCATCACCAGACATCAAACTTGATAGATTATTTTCAGGTGCACCTCTGTTTTTTTGGCAATTGAGTCTCTGAGAATTCAGTCCTCAGGGTCCAATTAATCACTAAAATCATCACTTTCCAACTACAAAACTCACTGATTGACATGAGTAATGATTGTGATTATGACAAAAATTACTCCTTTCTAAGTTTCCTATTGAGCCATTTCCTATTTAGCCATTGAGCCATCAAATCGTTGCTGGTCCCATCAGAATCAACGATTTGATGGCTCAATACCAGAGGGTTTGGGGTCAGATTAAAAACAATCTCTACATTTGCTTTTCCAGGGTCCTAAAATGAGCAGAGGTACTTAGTTTGACTCCCCCTCTTCACTGTAAGAATCTTAATCAACTCCTGATATTACAGAGCTTGAATAAACAGCAGGAAATTTATTTTTTAAGAAAAAAAGAAACAAGAAGAGCACTGCACACTGGTTCCTAATAGTGAATGAAGTCTTTTCTGTGGACATGAAGACTGACAATGCAACATCTCATGTACAAAGCACACTGGTAACAAATTCCCAGTTCCTCTGCTCTTCAAGTTTTAGCTTAAAGCAAATGTTTCCACTCTAAATATTTTCTTCTTTTTATTTTCTTGCCACATGACTCATTTAATAAGCCGTTCAGTAATCATTTGCTTTTGCCATGCTAGTAAATGTTTGTGGCTGTGAAGGCAATCACGGCTTTCCATAACTTTCTTTTACAGACGTACGTAAACTTAAAAGTCAACAGGCTTCTGCTGCTGCAGATTTGTAGAGTAATTCGATCAAAAGTTTTCAAATGTTGTGTAACAGTATGTATGATGGTTCTTTAAACAGAGAGTTAATTTAAACTGTGCAGGTTTTTATCAAAGACTTGAATAACAAGCATTTAAGCACTTTAAACATCATGGATGAATTAACATTACCAAATAACATGGCAGCACAGTTCAACATTTTAACCAGCGAGGAGTTATTGCATGATGTATTCTCTCCATCTCTTTAGAGTGATGTCAGACTCGGTGACAAAACATTTTGGATCCTGTTGCTTTATTACAATGGTCATTGATTATATTGGAAATTCCCTGCAATTTTCATAAGTTTAGTTGTCATTTGCTATTTAGTTCACAGGGTGTATCCTCATTTGTATCCTCATTTGAACACTCAACATTTGCTACTTCAGCGGAGTAGTAGTATTTTCGACTCCATCTGCTGTACGGAGTCGATTTCCTTATGCTTTACTGCTGAATGCATCAACTCAAAATCTACTTGTGGAACTGGTTGAAGTTGGAAAGTTGTTGGCAGAAGTCAGCAAAGAAGCCACAGCTACAAGTCAAGTCAAGTTTAATTGTCAACATACTGTGCTTCTGTCAAAGTGATTTACAGAAAACAAAGGACACACAATCAATAACAGGAAGATCAAAAAGCAGCAAGAAATTGGGCCAATAACACAGTTACATAATTATCAGATGGTCTGCAAATACAGAATGTGGCTTCAGTTTGACAACGGCATACATTTTATTTTATGTTATTTCTGATTTAATGGCAACTAATCACCAGAGCAGCTGAGGTCTAATGTTAAGGACTAAATCATAAACAGGGTCAGGAGTAGAGGAACAATGCTAGGAATGAGGGGAAAAACGGTAAATTTTACTTAAATTTGTCACAAGTTGATAATTTATGCATTATTTTATTACTTTATGGCCAAAACAACACTCAACTATTCATTTGTGAGTTACTCCCACATGTTGATGAGGGTGTGCAGCTGTTAGAGAGAGCCAAAAGAATAAAGCCAACTGAATATGGGCCCAAGCATTATACATCATGAGCCTATTGCTCAAAGGGCTGTCATGAATAGGCATTAGACTGCCAAATGCATCTGCAAACAGAGCACAGAAAAGACTGAAACTGTATAACTGATTGTTCCCCCATGTTTTACAACTATTACACTGAACTGAATGTTATAATTCAGAGACTCAAATGACTCTAATGGTTTTTTATATTGATTGAGTGCATAAGAATAAATGTAAAAATGAACTATGTTGTACTGAATCAGAGAAATTGGTGGAAATTGTATCATTACGAGTAAGTCACATGAAACGGAAGCCAACATGTTTTTAAGTAACAAGAATTAAATATGAAAATCGTATCAAGACATTCATTTATAACTGCAGAAATGACTAAAAATGCAGGTTGGAGCGAGTGCGAGCAGAGCAGATTTTCAGCCATACAGATCATAGAAACAGAAAACAAAACAGAGCTGCAGGAGCCTTAGCAGCCGTCTCATTGGCTGCCGTTGATGCAATTGTGGCAGGAAACATGTAGGTAGATGACAGCTGGCATGAATAAGGGCTTGAAGCATGCCTCAGTACACCTCAGGGTGATCAACCTGAGGCTAAAGTGACTTCACATGATGGTATTATGCTGTGTTCCTTGTACCTTGGAACTGGGAAGCCGTAACTCAGAATTACATCATTTACGACCACCGCGTGTTTCAGCTAAACAAAGTGGGAGACAGCATGGACGCCTTGTGTTTCGTTTACTCTGTTGGACCTGAAGCTTTAACAATTATGATTCATGTACTTTTTCAAAGCTACTTCACTGTTAGCGTTACACGTTTAGCCTGTTCCTGTGTCTGTATGCTGATTGACTTAAAGAAAATGCTCAAAGGGAGTGGGGGATGCCACCTGTACTCTGTTAAACCTGGTCCTGAGGCACCTGGAGGGACCTAAGAATCATGAAGAACTGCTTTTTGTTGATTTTTCCTCTGTATTCAACCTCATCTTTTGGCCAAAAAATGTATCGACAATTTTAATATGGATTTTAGAACAGTGTATTGGCTTGTTGGTTTTTTAACAAATAAATCACAAAAAGTCAAAGTTAATGGTGTCTCGTCCAAATTAGTGTCCTCTACTGATTCTCCACAGGGTTGTCCCCTCTTTTATTCTCCTTATACACCAGTTATTTCAAAGTAATTATGAGGGCCAATATGTGATTAAAACTGATGATTCTGTCACGGTGTCTCTTCTTGGCGATTCTGATAACAGCCACGGTCCAGTGATTGATGTTTAATCAGTGGTGTGATCAGTCTTTTTTAAACATCAGTGTACTCAAAACTAAAGAGAAGTCCATTGATTTCTGTAAAACCCTTTGCTCATCCTTCCTGTGGTCATCAAGGGTCAGTCTGTAGAAGCAATACAAGTATCTGGGCACCATACTTGATGACAAATTATCCTTTTAGGCCAACACTGATGCTGTTAGAGGGAAAGCTCTCCAGCATTTGTATTTGTTTAGGAAATTTCACAGCTTTAATGTGGACATCTCTTTTATGAAAACATTTTATTCTTGCTTTATTGAATCTGTTTTAACTTTCTCTTTGATCTGCTGGTACGGGAATCTGAACTTAAAGAACAGGTGTAAACTGGAGAATATTGTTAAGATATGTAGAAAGTTAGTTGGCACTGAACTTACAAACCTCAACTCCATGTGACTAGAGCAACTAGGAAAGCCCAGCTAGTCCTCTCTGACCCAAGTCACCCTTTATACGGAGAGTTTCAGTTGCTTCCATCTGGTCGAAGATACACGTTTCCTAAGTGTAAGATTAAATGATACAAGCACTCATTCATCCCGGTGGCTACTGGGTTTATTAATGGATTATTGTAGCGGCGTTTGGTCCAATATTGTTGTTGCTGTTGTTATTTTTCTGCTGTCTGTGTTATTGTCTGTTTATTTATGCTGCTGTTGCATAACAAATTGCCTCTCAAGGGCAACAATAAAGTTCTTCTTCTTCTGAAATGCTTCTAAATATTCATTTATAAATACTGTTTACAGTGTGATCAGCCATATTGAAATGACATTAACACTGAAATTGGGGTTGAGAAACCTTGCCCAACTTTCCAAGCAGAGAGTATGAGTTCAGGGGGAGTTTTCTTTGATTTTCTCATCGGAGGTCGGCAATCCTGAGTTCTAAGTTGAAGTCAAATGCAGCATTAGCCTAACTCTGATGCATGTGTGTGTGTGTGTGTATGCGTGTGTGTGTGTGTGCACTGGCACTATGTTAGCAAGGAGGTTTGGCCCATTATTAATTATTTTGTTCAAGACAATACTGTTTTTTAGTTCATTCAGATCTTTCCCCCTTTAGAATAGTATAACAGATTTGTAAATGAGAGATGATGGTCATGCTGATTCATTAACAGGGTGAAAGCAGGAGTTTAGAAGTACGGAACAATTTTGCCAATTTGATTTTTAAAGGGACTTTATTCCTTTTCACTGCTCTATGCTATACTACAATTTATTACAAAAAAAGAAAAAAAAAAGCTTTTAAGATATGTTATTCTTCTTTGTAACTGTCAGAAACAGACCTTACAGAGCTCCATCATCCAGCCCTCAATCAGACATTGTTCACTGGTTGTTGTATTTTTTTCGTTGACGCAGTGGTTTGTGTGGGGCCATCATTCACTGCTGCTTTAGGCTACGTATTTGGTTGTACTTGGTTGTTTACTGATGTAGAAACCGCTTTATTCTTCTCCCAGAGAACATACTGGGAAAAATCCCCTGATTGTGCATTCCCACAAATTATCTCTGGTAACTCATTTGAGACAGTGGTCACATTCATGCATGACCCTGAAAAAATGTGAATTGGGTGACATGAAAAAAATAAATCTGAATTATATAGAGCTTTGCTTGGCTACACATTTTTATTTTCAGGGAAGTTTTATGAACTTTTAAAGACATTTTTCTTCCAAGCCATCATTAATTTGTGACTTTGTGGAAGATGATTTCCCCTTTGGAACTATTTTTTCTTTCTCTTTTGTTTGTTTTTGGCTAGTTTATCGAATCTGCATTTATTTCCTGCCTTTTAAACAGTTATACAGATCGCAGGGAGTGTCTTTATTGATTGCTTACGGCTGGAATATGTCCACAAGCATTTGCCCTGCATGTTACAGCTTCCCTAAAGCTACATTTGTTAAAACTCAATGATTAGTTTATACTGATGCAACCCTGGTTTAGAAGACATTTATTTGTACAAATTTAAGGCCAAGATTAAAGCATCTTAAATCTGCATCAGGTTAGCCAAATTGCTGCTATTAGCTCCATATGTAAAGGGAGTTTAAGAAACACGACTAACATTTCTTCCCTGCATAACAATCTCTGATTTATACTCTATCTGTATTTTCATCCATTTAATTCCATTTTTAAAACATCTAAACAATCACTTGCTGGTATTTGTAACTATAATGACCAATCAATAACATCTGTATCCAATCACAACCTCATCAGCATACATGTACTTGATTGAAGCCTTTGATTACAACCAACCTTTGGCAAACAGAAACCCAACAAGCTTTTGATCTGAATCAGGCCAAAAAATGACCTGCCCACATTAAGATTGCATGTTTGATATTTCCTGGCGATCATGAAAATGTCTGTGTATATTATCCTAAGTTCAACTCGTCTTCGGGCATCCTTCACATTTCTTTTCTCTGCATTTTCTTACTTTTGCAAAGAAAACACTAGTTACAACACAATGGAGTTACACAGCAAAACAAATCAGTGCATCAGCCTGTATTTCATTGGCTTTACAGCTTGTATACTGTTCATACTCAGAAATGACATGGAACAGAGCTCAGCTGTAGCCTGCCCATCTGATTTGGATGGATTGAATTGCGATAAAGCTCCACTCACAAAGAGATTTGAAATTGCATGGACAGACTTCACTCCAAAGCCAACTCTAATGCCAGAAATCCCCAAACACCCGAACTGCTCAAATTGCAACAATCTGTCCTGCAATCTTACTGTATGACTTGACAAAATTATGGCATGCACACTACAAAACCAAGTGTAGAAGATGCAGAAATTACAAGACGTCTCACCTGACGTCTGAGATGGATACTCATGAAATCTCACACGACAAGTGAAAACACAGCATGGAAGAAGTTAAAACCCACAAGCAGTCGTTGTGATTTTGCTTATACTGACCCACACATGGAGAAGCAGAAGCTCCTTTCCATTCAAGTAGTGTGTGCCCAATTTTGTGCAAAAAAAAGAAGAAAACTAAGTGGAAAGCCATGATATTGTTATTTTTTTTTTTTTGTCACCCATTGAATATAGCTTATTATCTTTCTAAGGACATTGCAGATTTACTCAAACTGGAAAAACGTCTTGGATTTTGTGCCGATAATTTCGAACATGTTTGAAAATGTTGGCGCATCTGGGACAGAACCAATGCTGGATGAGAACACGTCTCTGAACTACCCGGACTTAACAACTGTTGGTGACAGGCATGAGCAGCGAGTTTAGTCCAGCCTGGGGGTCTTTGTCCCAAATCAGAGAAGCCTTGGGCTGGAAAATCAGAGCCAAAATTGTGTAGGCAGAGCATGGCATAAGGAAACATGCATACTCTGAATTTAAGGCAAAAGTGAGTGTGAAGTAAGCTGAGTACATGGATGGAGTGAATAGGACTCCATCTTTCTGTGCCTCATTGCTTCATGAGAAGAATATGTGCACCAACTGCAAACTAACTGAGCATTTAGATGCTTCAGTTAATTTAAAATTGCATAATCTCGGTCTGTTGCTCAGAGTACACAATATATATATTTATGTAGATTTCAATCTGATTTGATCGGCTGATTGCCATAATGGGATTAAAATCAAAGTTTTAACGTGCGTGTAAAGATACTGATGGTGAAACACTTTTGGCCAGTGGGACCTTCTGATGGATTTGGATGCTGTTTATCTGTTTATGTATTCCGTTTTACTGTACCTGATCTGTGGATTTCTTCCCGTTTGTCTTTCTGTGAAACAGAAGAAGGAACATAATCTGAACTCAGGTTTATTCTCACAGGAAAGGATGAGTTCTGTTAGTTATTCCATATTAGCCCAGATAAAAATGTTAGAGACAAACTTATCTCCTTATTATGACTTTATTTGTCAGCAGAATCCAATAGCCAAGGGGAATTGGATGAGAAGCCAAATTGAGATTACACATATAAAATACGAGTTGACAGCTGATATTTATTATTAATGTACTACTGTGTGTGAATATTGGTGGGATCATCCCAACCACATCAGAAAATAGTTTGGAGCTGTGCCTTTACTGAAAACTTTCCCTGCGTGCTTGCACTGAATATTTCGTTGATAAAAGCCCCAGGAGAGGCAGTTGTGTTGGTCAAAAATCCCACTGCGGCCAGAGTTTCTTCAACCCGAGATGTTTTCTTTCAAAGAAAGTATGATTGATGTTCCAGTTTTAGCTGAGAACCTGGGAACAGTCCCTGGAGTCAAGGTCATGACACAGGGGGATGGGGAACAGTTTTGAGGAATGGATTTGCTTCAAGTCTTTGAATTCCAATAAACAACATTCCAGCTACGTGGTCTAGCTTGTCACAAAGACCAGTGTACACTCGTGCGCCCAAATTTATAAACGTTCAAAGAGCTGGATCAAAAAAATGTATATTCAATATATGAAAAACGAGAAATAAGAAAATTTTATATAATCAAAGCACATTGATGGGTTTTCCTGTCATTCCTAGGTCACTGGTGCCTCTGGTAGAAATGTTGATCATCGAGATTTTGATCATGTATTTCCTATGAGCTGACAATTCAAAATGGCTTCTTTTCATTAAAGCAAATCATGCAATGACTGCATGTTCTTTTTGTTTTTAATTCATTTATCAGTGACATTTTACATGTCTGTTAATGGCAACATGTTTGGTCTCAAAACAGTTCAGCTCTCTCAATTTTGGAACCTATTAATTTCTTTTGAAAGGTCCCTCAAAATGTATAGCAGTGGGTGAATAGTTCACATTCCAGTCTGATACCATCAACAAGCCTGAAGTATCAGTACTGTTTTTCTTTTTTTTCCTTTTCACTTAATGGAAAGCACTAAAGCAAAGGGGCTTTGGGTTTTTAAAACTCGTGTATTTCAGTGAATATAAAAACATCACCAGACTTTATCGTTTATTCTACTTTAAAATGCACATTATAACAAGGCTAAGTGGCACATGAAGTCTTCAACACTGAATTTTTTTAGTCGTTATATTCAACAATAAAGAACGTTCAATATCAAAGTCAAACTTAACAGAAACATTTATCAGTTTCCCTAGACAGCTCTGACTTTCATCGGGTTCAGTGAGATTAATGTCAGCAGGTAAAGCTCAGAGGACACCTGACTCACCATGATCAATGTCTTCCTCCTCTTCCTCCTCCTGAATTATGTAACGAGATTGATGCAATTTCTTGTTCAAGCAGCAAAACACATTTTATGTCTCCTCTCCTATACACAGAAAAAGAGAGCTCTTAATATTTGTTGAATCTAAACTATTACAACCACAAAAGCAACCATAAAAAAAAATAAAAATTAAAAACACCTGAGCATGAGGCTGTGGAGAATCTTTACATCAGGGTTGAGGTTGTACAGCAGCAAAAAGGGATCTGTTGTATTACTGATATGATTGACTTGTTATTGCCTGGTGTCCTTTATTGTTGTGGCTATTGGGTTTATCACTTCAAATTGAGTGTTTCGCATGTTTTTCTATGTTGCTGTAATACAGGAGGAGCTACAGCACTCCCTGTTGGTGCTGCAGTGCCCCTGTCAAAGAGTAATGCTTAGAAAAAAATAAATAAAATGTTAAAATAGATGGCATGAAAACAACAGCTCTCAAAAAGAAGTCAACAAGGTGCATACACTGAATGTAGAATCACTTTGCTTTCCCTTGTGCTTTGACATTCAGCAGAAAATGCTTGGAGACGTCTTTGATGATTCTCCCTGTAACACTGTAAAATGTCTAAACTCCATGTACTAACAAGAGCTATTTTCAAACAAGCTCAAAAACTTTGTTAAACTATCCAATATCTGGCCATCTCAACTGCTTTGTCAGAGATTTTCCATATGCTGTCTGAAGTCATGGTTACACACAACAGTGACACACACAAAAAAAGACTGGCACACTTTGCTCATCCACTTTCATGGTCACGTAATATTCACATCTGCCTGCTGTGCAGGTGTTGATGTTAAAGGACAATACCGATGATCGTGCATGGAGCCCAATATATTCAATCTACATCTATATATGTTACGTTACAATCATTTCCCAAAACATTCTACTTTAGCGGTAAATTTCAGAATTTTTTCTTCCTGCCTTCTAGACTGCCATTGGCTTCAGTTCATTCCAGTACATTATTAAAATTAATTTGTAGAGAAACACGCTTGAGATAAATAATATTTCACAATGAACATGTCATTTAGATTTTTTTTTTTTTTTTTNATTTTTTTTTTTTTTTTGAAGTAACTTTACTTTGTAGTTTGCAGCTGTCTTCCATGCAGAAACACAATGTATGTCTCTGCCAGGAAATACAGTCCCAGGAAAAGACGGCTTTTACCGAGAAATTAAAATGACCATGCCCTCTACAATCCTACACAAGTGCTGGCAGGTGAAACACTGAGTTTTAATGTGGGTGCATCACCAGAACATTTCATTTTGAAAGATTAGGGGATAAAAAAAAAAAAAAAANAAAAAAAAAAAAAAAGAAAAGAAAAACAAACAGGGAAACTAAAATAGGGTTGTATGTTTTAGAAGTTGGTTGTCAGCAATGCAACATGTATATGAGTTGTATATATTGGACTCAAACATGCACGATCATCGGTATGGTCCTTTAATCCATGAAATCATAAATCATATCTCAGAGGACCCTTATGTGTTTTAACATTCTATTCAATAGGCCTGCTGTCTGCCTTCTCCCAGATCATTTTGGGATTAACTCTACACAGGCTGCTCATGCTATTGCTCTGCAATGTAAAACAAAAGTGTATTGATTAATTTTTTTTTTTTTTAATCTGGGCGTGGCCTCAAACTTGTGGCCTGTAGTGTACATATCTAAGCTTGAAATAGGCTCTTGTGACACATTTACTGTTGCCATTGCGTTCAGCATCACGGAGAGCAAGCACTCCAAAAAAGTTAAGTCAAGGTGGCATATTTTTAGCTTTTTTTTTTTTTTTTTTTTTTTAATCAGTTTGTTAGTGAAACATCTATATGTGCAGTTGTAATGTCTTCCCCGCCAGGGCCATTTGTGCCTACTTACTTCAAACCTTCCATGCCTGCCCCACTTTTCTCAGCATCCCTTGTTCAGAATACTGCCCTTCATGCTTCAGAAAGTGCTGCACGTTGCTGTAGGTGATGATGATCAGTACAGCCAGACACACAATGCTGTAGTTAAAGTCTCTCATAACTTGATTTGGATGCTTTGTCAGATGCTGTATGTTTCATGAACTGATTGACTGAGGTAATGCCACTCCACAATGTAATGTGGTGATTTTATGCTGTGAGGTTAACCACAGTGGTGTAACCACAGTCAGAACTGCAGGCTGTTGTCTTTGTTAGTCAATCAGGGAACATTTTACCTTTTGTAGCCAAGAGAAAGCACAGCTAGGAAAACATTTTGACACTGTGGGCCCATTTTAACTCAAACCAGTCATATTCTTTATAGTACCAGCACTTACTTGTGTGCTTGTAAAGACAAGTTGTTACAGTTTCCTAGCGAGCAAAACAAAACTGATATATACGGCTGTGAGCTTTGTGTTCTGTCTTACTACCAAAACTAATTAGCTTAGGTGCGGACAGTTACTTTCTGATGGGGAAACCATTATGGCAGAAATTATAAATGATACTGTAGGTCTGCTTGGTCATTAAAATTACTACCATTATATGCTTGTAGTGACAACAAGATTTACTGTAGCTATGGAAATATATTTCTGCTCCACAGGCTCAGCCAAGTTAGAAAAGCCAAACCTTTACCACAGCCTGTAAGGACTTCATTACATCATTTGATTATTATTCTTATTATTATTATTAATTTTTGATTGTTTAATTTATTCAAAGATGCAAATGCCTAGGTTAAGCAGGCAGCATTACTGTTAATAATGCAAAAATGTTTTGTTCATGAAGAAAATCAAACCACTGGCTCAGGATGGTTTAGTTCTCCCACACTGGTTAAGAATCTCTTTGTCTTAGCTGAACGTGTGGCTGTGTGAAATAAAATAGTGCTCAATGTCTCAAGAGATAAGAAAAAGTTTTATCAACAGTTACAATACAAAAAACTTTTTTTTGGCAAAAAAAAAAAAAAAAANAAAAAAAAAAAAAACATGAAAGGCAACCATCTGAGCACCAGTCTTTGTTAATGCATTTACTCAGTTTTCAGGATTTTCCTAAGTACGATATTACCATATTAGTTTAATGTGATTATCATTAAAAAAAAAACAAAAAAAAAACTCATCTGGCGATAGAGATAAATCACTGATATTCTTTAGAATCATATTTTCAGAAACATGAAAGTTTGAATACTTCATCAAGCCCACACATGTCTGGCAGGATATTCTTCTCCTTTCTATACTTCACTCGACACCCAGCGGTGCTGTCACCCAGAGGCTCTGTCTGGCTGGTTGCCAAAAGCGTCAACCAGACGGAGTCAAGTTCATCTCAAACGGATGTGGACGTCTTCATTATGGCTGTCACAGCAGCTCAGGGCTTTTTCAACGCACGCACACATGCACCCACACACAAATGTAATCTTTAGCTTCCCTTAATACAGGTGTGGTTTTGGATCTTGGCCAGTGTGCCAGATAGTGGAAATGACTTCAGTGAATGAGTTCATGTCAACACAGGACAGAGTAGTAAATCTTTGTCTTTCGTAGCATCTTCCAAACTTAAGACGTGTGGCTCATGTCTTAAAATGGCCCTGCTGGGATTTCTCTGGGCACGGTTCATTTTTTGATGGCCCATGTCTACATCAAGCTCTCAAATGATGCATGTGGTAGAGGTTCCAGGGAATAAAGTTCATTGTCTATGAATCCCACAAAGATCAAGCTGTTCAGCAAAGACATATCCAAAGCAGATCATAGAAAAAGACTAAAACAGACTACAAATATGTATCTGAAATAAGTGCGACATCTTCTTATTGAAAAGTGCACAATTCAGTCAGGAAAATAAAACAAAGACTTGATCTTGATATTCAAACTATAATCTGAAAGGTGGATTGCTTTGTTGACATATTAAAGACTGATGACATTTTATTGTTTTGTTATAGTCAACAAATAACATAAAATTACTTGACCAGCAATGTATGCCTGTCAGAACATCACAGTTTCCTATAAGCTGTCTGCTGCATTCAATGAAAAATTAATTCCTACCTACAGCTCAGAAATGTATGGTTTCATTTTTGAAAAGCAAAAAATTATGTTAAAAAAAAGTTAGCTATGTGAAAAAAAAATTACAGATTTTACAAAGCATCACACTGAAGTAAATCACAATACATGTTTGGAAGTATTTTTAGCAGCAATTTAACACACATTTAATGTAGGAGAGAGAAGATAAGGAATCTGGAAAGCATATGTGAGTTTGATTCATAGCATGATTTAGATTCCAATACATCTTGTTTAAGAAGTTTTCCAGAAATGAGTGTCAGGATCTTGAAACAAACCTGAATCAAGCAGACTGCTGCACTACAAACTAGAAAATGGCACAATTCTGAAAAAATTCTTTCAGATTTACAGGTATTTGCCCTGTGATCCATTTTGAGTCCTCCACGAGGTGTTGTTTGCTGTTGACTTGGCAGAAAGATAAAGATTTTGACAAAAACTTAAGTCCTAAAATGAGCCAAATTAAAGGATAATCTAGTTTCAAGCACCTTGAACTCAAATTTCCAAAATCTCATTGCTTATTTGAAGCTAAAAAGCCATAAAATGAGTTCTTTGTTAATAGTTTAAAGGCCAGATCGTATTTTTCCATGGCTAGAAATTTATTCTATTTTTAATAAATCTTATTCAGTCATTTTGGCTTGTTGCTTGTTTGCATTGTGAGCACATGTTCTGCTTTAGTCAGACTTCAGTCTGAGGTGATGAGTTGACATCCGTGTCCTGCTGCTGCAAGAGGACAAGTTTACACTCCCAGTTAATGAGCTTTAAGGTCACTGGGGAAGTTGGAGCAATTATCAGCAGAGTAGGAATGGGATTTAAAACAGAGATTAAGATGTCATCATCATCCTTTTCAATAATGTCAGGAGGTTTTGGATAGAAAGAGAGAAGAACTAGGTAGTTGAACTGTAGGAGAAAGACTGAGAAGGTGGTTAAAAACAAGCCGTTCCTGTAATTATTAAGAGCTCCTTAGCACACTGTAAAAAAGAAAAAAAAAGAAAAAAAAAAGTGGGTCACTTTGGAAAGGTGACTCAATGACTGGAGTTGCACTGAAACATTAAATTAATTCAAACCAAAGTAGCTTAAGAAATGGAAAGTGTTCAATGTTAATAATTTTTGATTGGGTATAGCTGTCTCTTGGCTCACCATTGGTTAACAAATAGTGTTGATAGAGCTAGAGATGAATGCACAATGCTAACACTGCTACCAGTCCATGATATGTAGATCACGTTATAGATTTCACCATTAGAATTTTAAAGCCAAATGACTGCACGGACATCTGATAAGTGAGTGAAAAATCATTATGTGTCATGCAATGTGCATGCAATGGAAAAAAAAAGCCAAGTGATCTATACTGATGATCCACGACTTTATCAGCTTAATAGCTTAAAAAAAGAAAGTAGACAGATATAAAACTATGACTTATAAAGTAAGACTAAAACTCAATTAACTTTGGATTGTAGCTCCTTAATTATAAATATATTAATTAACATCACATTTCAAACAATCAGTGTGACTTTTCCTGAAATTAATACCATTCTTCCTGCCTTGTTGTCATCTTGTTTCATTCCGTACATAAATCAGCTCTCTCTGACCACCCTTGCAATGCTCCACTTTGCTCTCCTGACAGTCAACTGGCATTTTCCCATTATTTATACAGGCATGTCTTCCACTGAAATGAACTTTAATTGCAATGTGACTGCTTGGGAACATCACACACACACTCCCAGGCCACACACTCCCAGGCTTTTGCCAAGGGCTATATAATGTATTCTGCAACTTCCTGAGGAGTCTAAATACCCAGCAAGCATCTGGTCAACCAGCAGCTAAGCCAGCTGACTCTGCGCCATAAATGGACATCGATTTCATTCAACCAAAGTCAAAACTGCAACACAGAAAGACTTTCCCTCAACCTTTAAAGACAGTTTGGAATACGGCTGTTAAGTTGTATTATACTTTGACATGGAAAATCATTCGCCTCCCAACGTGGAATTGAGGGGAAGAACTGCAGCCGACAAAATTTGCAATTTACCAAAATGGATGCTGACTTCATGCAGTGATTGGCCAGGTAAGTTAAGGTGTGAAAGTAGGTAGGGTTCTCTCTCTCAAGCTTTGTTTTTCTTTCTTCATATAACTATTTCCGTCACTGTCCGTGCTTACAACGTGTTTATACTGTATGATTGTTGCGTTGAGATTACAAAGATACACAGAGAGACAGATTTCCTGTTTAACAAACTTTGCCTTCTCTATGACAGCAGGCTTTGCATAAGCGTAGGGATTCTGAACAGGTATAAACACGATTACTTTCAGACGTCGTACGGACTACTTCTTTTGAAGGATGCTGAGGCATTCAGGCTGATTCTACATACAAAGCAGAAATGTCATGAGAAAACTAAACATGTTTCTGCTCATGCGATGCGGTTTGAGCAGGAAGCCTCAGCAGCTCTGTGAGGAGTGACCCCAGGCTGAGGACAGCCGAAGCACTGCAACACGACCAGACAGAACAAATAAACAAAGCTTGAAGTGTGTGTAATACATTGTAAAAATAAAGAAAAAAAAATAGTCGAAGTTGATTTTTATTGTTTGTGTCCATGTGTGTGTCAGAATGTGTGTGTGGGTTTGTGCTCAGAACAACAGCTTGGGTCCAGAAGGCCCCAGTGATCCTCATGGTGCCCCCACCCTCCCCCACCCCCAAACACACACACACATATTCTCTCTCTCTTTCTCTCTCTCTCTCTCTCTCAGCTGTGAATACTGGGCCGACAACATCACTCCGCCCTTCACCCTGTGACTCATTCGCAGAATATTCTTTTTTCCCCTTCTTTTACTTTTTCTTTCAAGGCTAAGTTATCCATTTTAGTTTGCTGTGGCCTTCAAACAGCTGGTTAACACAAATTTCTTCAGCAGGAAACTCGCACATCAGCAGGCGAAGCATTTACATTTATGTTGGACGGTTTTATTTTTGCAAATCACAATTAGTATTGAAGTACTTTCCTGTTTAAACGCAAAGTTCTTGACAAAAATAAATGAGATGTGTATTGTGAGGAAATCTTAAACTACTTATGACGTATTAATGTCTTATTTTGAAACTTGCAACAGAGCACTCAGTGATCAGTGGACAGAAAACATCTGATCATAAAACCATCATCAAAGTTAAACATGGAACCCAATACTTCTGTGCCCTCAGTAATAACACAGTTACATCAGCCAAACTGCACTATCTGCTCTGAATTCCCGTAGCACGCAACAACTCCAACCACCTGTGAAACTCATTAGCTCACAACAAATTGGTTCCATATGTAGTGATGCACTCCCACAAATGGTGTGTCACATAAAATGGAAATCTTGGCATGACATTGTGAGAATAAAAGTGGTGAAATTGTGTGAGAAACATGGTTGGGAAGGGGCTCAATGAAAACAGACTGCTTGGTTCTTGTCCCTTTGAGTCATCAAAAAAGACTGTAAAAAAGTGCAGTATGTAATCTAAATGGCCTCAAGCTCAACATTTGACTCATCAGTACACACAGGTACAGTTTAGTATGTTGTACTCTGTGTTTCTACCCAGTTATCCTCTAATTTCTCTTTACACAAACCTTTAATTTCCTCAGAAATATAATATAGACATTTCCCAAACCTTTAATTTTCTTCCTACGTGGGAGGTTTCCTCTATTCAACATGACAGCCTAAATTATAGTGAGCTTTCAACCTGCTGGCTGTCTCCTGGGAAGCTGCGTCCACCACCATCCTTTATTCTGCAGGTGTGAAGCTCAGCCAGATTCTCTAACAGTCCCTGTTATATGTCCACTGAGGAGCAGCAGGAGCCTCAACTTTACGGAAACGCATGCACATGTTGACGTAAGACAATGCCGATGCTTTTTATTTCCTGAATATTATGCTGAAGGCCCTGCAGGTCTGGATGCTGGTATTTGTTATGGAGAGCTTAAAGGATGAAAGCAAACTCCTTATGGAGCCTTAAATTACCGAATGAGTTTGTTGTGCTTTAGCATGAGGACTGAGTCACTCGCCCCCCGCCACGTGGTCTTTGTTCTGCTTTATTTTGTTATGTTCCACAGAACAGCCAATAGAAACTCGCACTGACACAGCTCTGTTTATTCTTCTTGCTAATGAACGTCTGGCAGAAATCCATCTCCATGGATAATGTTACTGTAATTGACAGTGCCTGTGGTCATTGTTCTTAGTCAGGATGTGATACGTCAACTCAGATAAATATTGAGGTTCTTGTGGCTGGAGAGGAACTTTTATTTCAACAGCTGCATTAACTTCTTTCTGTTACACTAACATCAAAGTCCTGAATGAACAGATCCTATCAACACATATTTTTACAGAAAAATATATGAAGGGCAAAGTTTGTCAGTAATGGTCACGCATTATTTATTCCATTCAGTTTTGCTTACATATGGAATTTTTATGTGCTGTTATATAAGTTTTTACTTTTACTTATGTTTGTAACAACAACAAAAAAAGGTACTCTGACTGTTTGTCAATTTGTTTGTTAACAGGATTACTCCAAAATATTAATGAACTGACTGTAACAAAACCTAGTGAAGGGAGGGGTATGGACCAATGACTAACTTACTAGATTTTGATGATCCAGATGCAGAGGCGGATCCAGGAATTTTAAAAAGTATTTCTTAACATTGCAAGATAGGGTGTTTTTCAGTAATTTTGTCAATTTCTTCACATTAATCTCAATGAAAAATCAGGCATATTTATTTAATATCTACTATCAATAGGTGCAATTTGGTCCAGATATAGACAAGTTTTAAAAGCTATTACTTTTAATGACAAATAAAGCATATTAGACCTGTATTTACTACTGTAGCCATTTCTTTCTGTGCATTGTGGTGCACAGAAAGAAATGGCTACAGTGTCTCTTAGCAAAAAGTTCCTGGTTCTTTCTCTGTGCAGTTTCCATGTTCTCCCATCTTTGCATGGATTTACAACAGTTACTCTGATTTTTCCCCCAACATCAATAACATGCGTGTTAGGTTAATGCTTCTGCCATTGCCCTTGATCAAGGCACTAGGCTACAGACCTGGATATGGTCCCCAGGCGCCACGTTATGGCTGCCCACTGCTCTAATTAGGATGAGACAAATGAAAAAGAGGAATTTCCTCACAGAAGTGTGGGATCAAATTAAAAAAATATATTAGAATAAGACAAATTTTGTCTAGGCTTGTTCTGCCTTGGCAGAGGTATGCGATCTATTGAGCTCTTCTAGTTTGTTTTTGTTACTGGTCCAAACTGTAATAATTTATCCATATTTCTACTGAAAAGTTATGATTATATGTGTAAAAATCAAACTGAACCCTAAAGAAGTGATCCAGTATGTGTCAAAGTAAATTGACAAGGGATCTTTCCCTAATTCTTAATTTCCCATTTCCTCTTTCATGCTGACATCTTTAATCCTGCGTTCTCTTGTTTTTGTAATGCTTCAGATTTCCAACTGAAAATCAGTGAGAGATGCACTCACATAACCTCTTGTACATATTTTTCATGACCTTTTTTTCCCCTTAACTAATGCAAACAAATCAAACTAATTTATGCATCCATTCTCTATACCTGCTTACCCTTACATTACACCTACAGGTAATCACCTAACCAGCATGTGTTGGGACTGTGGGAGGAAATCAGTGCAAACACGGGGAGAATATGCAAACTCCACACGAAAAGGTTCCATCTGGATTCAAACCCAGGACCGTCTTGTGTGTGAGGCAACAGTTAACCATTGACCCATCATGCTGCATACACTGATTTCTTCAGTGTAAAGACAAGCTCCTCTCAAGAAAAGGAAGTAACATATTAGTTTAAACATTACAGTACTTCAGGGCATCAATTAGAGGATAAGAGTAAACCTGCTTTACAGTGAGAAAGTAGCCCAGATTCAATACAGGATCAGAATTTGTGGTGTAATGTGTGTAAAGAAATCAGTGAGTTCATAACTTTTAAGTGGGGATGATGTATTCATGCATCCACTGAATTATATTCTGCCACTCTGTATGTGTGAGGAGAATAACTTTATATCATATGGAAATGACTAAAACAGCAGGGGTGGTTTTGTTAAATCTAGCCCAGCAGGGCTTTAAAAGTTAAATTACAATGAGTTTATTTGAAAGAGAAACTTTCCTCACCTGGGAAATTGTAAATGTTCAAGCTGTGCTATGCGCTTTGCTTTCCACAAAAGCCTGCGGCCTACGGCCTGTGCTCCTGCCCGGGAATCATTACTGGACTAATAGCAAGTTTAAATATCCTTAAACAAACACATTATCAGCATTAATTAGTCCCATCAGTCTGCATTTTCCACTTCAGTTTTAGCTTGATCCCTTAGCGGCACCCAGTACAATTAGGGCCATTTAAAGCTCAGATTTTACCTCCACTCATAATCCAATAACACAAATTATATCTGACAAATAACATGAACAAAAGGATCTAACAAGAAGTGGGACCTTAAGGATTTGAGCTTCATCCCTCTAAGAACTTTCCAAATGCTCAGCCTGTGGTCGCATGCTGCACGCTTAGCATAGCTAAGATGGTAATTCTTTCCCATTAATCTCATCTCCCACATCTAAATACTTTTCTGGATGGCGGTGACATTGACCACAGCTGTAATGACAACAGCTGTATTAAAGAGACTTCTCCTCCGCTATGGATTCTTCCTCTAAAACCACATTTAAAGATGATCTGGATAAGAGAAACATGGTAACGCCAGATGTAAAGCAGGCCTGGAATCATCACCACCATTAGTAATCAGTCAGGGCTGAGCGTAATACTCCTCTGCATGCTTCCTCTCTGACGAGGTGATTCATTGTGATTCAAAGACAGAATTTCAATGCTGGCAGGGATTTACTTTATGGTTGTTTGGTTATGTAGGATTAAACAGCAGGAATGCCCCTTGCTTACTTGGTCTTTTGTTCTTTGTGATCAGATTTCTGAGATAATTTTCAAAGACAGGCATTCCTAAAGAATTTTATACATTTCTATACGTGACATCAGTTCAGAGAAGTTACCTTAAAGTGTTCTGTTTTCTTTGGGCACGGCTGTTATTCCTCTGGCTTAACAGCTCATAACATGGTATTAAAGTCTCTGAAAGCAGCACGATCTTCCAAGCAAGCAGAAAATAGTGGATGTGGAACTTATCCAACAGTGTTCGCTTTGATATGTCCCAGTGCAATTATTAAAACTGAGAGCAGATTTTACAATATGAAGGACAGCTGCCAGGCTTAGGGAAGAAAAAAAATAGACATTCACACTGTGGCTATGAAACATGCAGGGAAGCAGAAAACACGGACATGTTGGTTTAATATTATGAGGATTCATGAAACACAGTTTATCGTGATATCTGGATTTGTTTCTTACTTTTCCCTAAGACAGGGATCATCTTGGGTTGGTATTGAGAAGCAGGGCTGATTCATGATAAGTTCAGGGTGGAGATTGTCCTGTTTAATCACTGTTGATGATGTTTAATGTTTATTATTAGTTTATTAGGAAAGCCTGAACACATGGGCTGCTGTTAGCAAAAGCTTCAAAGAGCAAACTAGCTATTATAATTCTTATTGACAAGTCAAAAATTGGGTTTATTTCTGTCGCCTCACATCTCTGTTATAAGAGTGTCCATCTCTTAAAATGCGGAACGCTAAAGCAAAGAATATGTTTCCTTTGCCAATTTAACATGGTAGTTTTGCATTGACGCCATAGGAAGCAGCATTAGCGTGGCTGTTAAATATGTAGCCGCTCATTAACGCGCTCATCTTCTTTGGCTTTTACCTGAGACACAGCTTACAATAATGTGTCAGCAATGGGACAATGAGCTGAAAGAGTCGCAATGCTTATTTAGCATGATGCCGTGTAATTACTGCAGGTATGTTTGTTTCTTTTAGGAATTCTACCCTGTGCTTCAAACCAATTTCCGAGCTGTAGATGGAGGTAAGTAAGAAAAGATGAGAACGATGATAAACATGAGTACAAGTAGTGTTCAGTCACTGACACAGACGTTGACAGAAATGAGTAAAGGCAGCTTTTCAGTCGTGACAAACCGATGAGTGATACCTGAACCTGTGTTCAGGTTTAAGGAAGGTTGTTCGGGAAAGGCGAAGCAACTTTCATGAATACAAAAAAACCCAACCTGCTGGAGACCCAGACTGCACTCAGTGACCTCAGAGATCATTTGCGGTGATTTTCAACTTAGGTTTATATGCTAACAGTACACACTCGACATCCACACAGCGTGAGGAATGTGTGTACACGACTTCTTCAGCAGACAGACCAATCAGCCATCAACAGCTCAGTGAGTTTAGTTTACTCAGGACAGATTCAGGGTAAATGCTGCTGGAGGATGCAGAGCTGCATGTGGTCCACAGGGCACAAAACCTATCAAGGAGGAATGTGATGTGACGGAGGCTGACAGCATCATGGAAAAGCTAACTGAACCGAGAGTGCACTAAAGTTGCCCTCCAGCACTGGAACAATAAAGTGTCCTTAAGTTGGAAATAAAACAGTTTTTGGACATAAAATATAGAATTAACTGAAGCCATGTTTTAGAGTCAAGGAGGTAAGTCAGAATAACTAGGCTTTGATTGCCAAGTTGTTCCTAATAATATTTGGGAGATATTTATGTCAATCCCAAAGGAGGGATTTCTGTTTTACTTGTTTCTTCTTCCACTTGTTTCTGGAACATTAAGTCACGAGTCCATAAATTGAGTTTCATGCGCTGTCAATAAAATGAAAATAATGATGATTATGAATGATCACAGATTTGTTTCGGTTCTCTCACTTTGACTTTTCAGACAAAACTTTTACCTCATGGGCACATACTTTACAGACATGATTTGTATTTGTATTTTTATGAAGAATAGACTGCCATTTATATTTCATCACTGATACTAAAAACTTATGACTGTAATACCACAGTGCCAAAAAATGATTCTTCACTTCGGCCCCTTAACTTACCATGATTTATAGAAGATTACAGTTGGCAGCTGCAGTAGCTCTCTATGAATCTTTCCTATCTTCTGCACACCTCTGACAGGGATTATAATGCAGCAATAAAACTTAAACAAAAGGAGGACAGGTTATCTTATATATGCAATAAGCTACTGCATGCCATGGGGAAAGGATTTAGATTTTAAAATGCATTTAGTGACATTGTACCTTCAGTCATCTCGCTGTGAAGTATTATTTCATGATTTTCCTGATCATCTATGCAGGTAAGAGCATCTTATCTGCCACATCTTTAACATTTCCTCGTCTGTTTCTTGCTTACACTTAAAACCAGGTCTTGGGTCATGAAACCAGAGCTACACATAAAAACACAGGATGTGTCACAATTTCATACCATATACTTATTTTAAAATATGAGTAGACTTATGTTGACAGTACGCAATGTCAGCGTAAGTATATAGATACTTTTGTGATGCTTTTTCTCCGGTTATCTCTGCGAGATCAAATTTTGCATTAGAGTGAGCTCAGAGAAGCATTCTTACTGTTCGAAATGGACAGTGAGGTTTTTGCTGTCAACTATGTAAATACAGGATGGTTATATCATTCCTTGTTTTGATTTTAAAATCATGTTTTAGCAGTTAAGAGATTTTGTAAAACCATTAAGGTGTGGAAGTTTAAGTATGGCCATATTTTGAAAGCACTTTCATCTTGTTTTCTCAAAATAGCAAGATCATTTGTTATATTTCTTTTCTTTTTTTTTTTTTTAATAGAATTTTGTAGGAAAAAAAGTTTTCAAGATTTCAAAACAAGGTGGGGGGAAAAAAATCACAAAAACATTACGGGGGATATATTATACAGATGTCCTTGTTACTGATTTCATAATGGGGGCTATTTGGAAACATTTGCAACTGACAGTATTCAACATTCATACTCTCTACTATTAAAATAAAAAAAAGTGAATATAACAAAAATCATAATATGCCCCTTTTAAATCTTCATGGAGAGCTAGATCAATCATAATATAAATACATAATTGGATGCATTTCCTGTCCCCTTGGTGTGGTGCACTAGATGATGTGTCTGAGTGCTATAAGTGGAATAGTCATTAGTTTATCAGTGCTGTGCCAAGAAATTTTTAAAAATTTATTTTTAACCATAGCAAGAAAAGATTACATAGCAACAAGACAAGCTGGAAAAAACAAGAGAATATTGATTCAAGATGAACGCAATTCATTTCTATAAGAGCGTCGAGAAGAAAACAAGCTGAGAAAATGCCCATGACCAAAACCACCGTCAGAGAGACTCCTGTGATGCTCTGAGTAGAAACACCTGATGTTATTTGCTCAGATAAAAACAATTTGCATTTTAAACTTTTACAAGCTGCAAGCTGAAGTGGTGGAGAGGAGATGTGCTGAGATGAGCAGAGACGAGACTGCAAAGAAACAGACGGAGACGGCAAATATCTTAAAGAGAACAAATAATCAAATATGGCAACACTTGCTCAAACGTTCCTCACAGGATGTATGAGATTACCTGTTTGATCATCCCAGAGTAATGTCAGCATCTATCTTCAATGTGCCACAATATGCCAAAATGATATAATTATTTCAACTCCTGTACATCTATAGCCTTCACGTGTCATTAACAGAAATGACTGATGACCTCCAAAGAAGCTTTGACATGAAGCGACAGGGTGTTTGTTTTGTAGTGAGAGAATGGCTTTAATTAAAAACCAAAAGCCTTGAAAGCTGCCAGTGCTTTAAAGCTCAAGCTCGCCAAACCTTGGCGCCTGTGAGCTCAGCACAGCCTGCAATTTGTGTTTCATCTCAGAGCAAAATCAGAAACGTGGTTCAGGCTTGTCTTATGAATAAAAATATGAAAGTTGGCTGGTAAGAAGCTACAAATAAAAAAAACATCCAGAAGGTTTGGGTGACGATCTAATCAAGTGCTGCATACATATGACCGATAGATCAAAATCAACGGAAATGAGAAGTGTATGGTGTCATTTTATATAAGTTTTAAGTTTAACAGAACCGGAAGGCAAATATTTTCAGATTTGAAAATTACAAATGTTATACTGTCATATAACATTTGCAATAATGTTATATGACAGTAATATAAATGTTAAAACAGTAAATGTTGTTTTATTACTGTTGATTAACTTTAGATTTGGTATTCAACATGTTTTCTATTCTATTAATATAGGTGTCCTGCTCTTGCTCTCCAATGATAGTCCTAGTGTGTGTGTGTGTGTGTGTGTGTGGTGGGCGAGCACAAAGATCTGTATATTTTGTTAAGCTTGCATGGCACGTTAAAAACAAAGTCCACGCCTATTCTACATCCACACTCAGTGGTCACAATAATGCCAAAAAGTGTCAAAATATAAATTCAATGAATCCTTGTTACGTCAGTCAGCCTGTGATCTAACATGTTGTCTGATTCTTTTGTATAGAATGTTGTGGAGGGACTGACTGACCGACCCCTCGGTTCCTCCTGCTCTATAAAGAGCAACCCCACACATGTCCAGCTTGGTTTTATTGGTTGACAGGAAGACCCTCAGGTGATGCACGGTAAGTGACCTGATGCAGCCAGTGGAATTTTACTCTGCTGACTCACTGTAGCACAAAAGAAAAGGCCCAAACTCACCAATCAAATGACAAAAGCTCTAACTAAACAAACAGAGTAAAGAGACATGCTGCTTTTAAATGGGGTGAGAGGAGCTGTTCTGACTGGCTATGATTATTACTAGCACCAAATCAACCCCCAAACCACTCACGTGTATTATAATCAGTTATGACAGTCAGTTATTCCTGAACCTCCCCACTTTCCACATGCACAGGCATGTTGAGGGACAGTGGCTCAAACCAAGTAAAAGCTCCAAAGCAGTACACACACATAGTATCTACAGGCCAGTGGGACTACTGGTGTAATTCGTCCATGTGCAAAAGAGCACCAATGTATCTAGCAGTCCTCACAGCTGTGCATGGTGACCTGAGAAGACCCCCAATAGTCAAAGTATTTGCTTGAGACATGATGAATATTAGTCATTTTACTTTCCAAGTTAAAGCATTGGAGCTGATTCAATTAAAAGTGTTTTCAAGCCATTTTTATTTGTTAAACCGCAGTTGCTGATTAGGGCTTCAAACATTTTAAATGCTATATTTGAGCAATCCATACTGAAAAATAACTTTTTTTTTTTTTTTGCTTAAAGTTCAGATTACAAACGCAGCACACACCATTTTTAACTGCTGAGCTTTATTCTCACCTTGGACAATAACAAGTGACTGTCCAGCATGGAGCTCAAGCCCCCCAGGCCATATAAATGCCAGTTTTCAGACCAATGCTGCCACAACACTTAATGTCATTTCCTGAGTTACCTTGGTAACAGAGTCAAGTGTGTAAAACAAGTGCTGCCAAACTCTGGCACGAATCGATCAATTACAGCCAGGAAGAAATGAAAGCCAGCAAGTCATACAGATTTGGGAAAAGTACTCTCCCATTACTCCACAGAGGCATGTAGGCCAGTTCATGACAGTTTTAAATTCCTTTAACAGCCATTGTGTGATAAGTGAATACAGCACACGCCTGTTTAGCCACAGTTGATGCACTGACAGAAATAATTTGAGCAATGGAAAAAACACAAGGCTGCAGTGGTGCACCCTGACCCAGATCTTTTTCCCTGTGCACATCCTGTGAGAAGTGAAGCAGCTGTGTAGACCTTCAGCAGTAGGAGAGAAGTGAACATCCGCTCACAGGCGTTGACAGAGATTTGGGTTATGGGGGCTTACAGACATCATCAACTCACAGACAACAGGACTCTCATAAAAAGGAGTAAAAGGAGTGTGAATAGTTTGTAAGATCTCACATTTTCAATAAAACAAGGACACACACAGGTCTCTTTAACTTTCTAGGTATTTGATATGAGATGAGCAAGAACATACATATCATATAACTGGAGCCAAGTTTTTATTACCAAATTTCACAAAGCAAATCGGGAGGTCAGCTTATATACGAGAAATTCAAATTTGATCCCAGAGAAGGAAATTCCAGGGGTGGAAATACTACCCATTACCACTACCCATGGAAAATAGTTTAAATCATACCTTAGAATGAGATATTTCCTGACAAAACATCTTATCCAGCACATTTTGCGATGGCCAGTAAGTGCTGTTGTGATTGGTCAGTTACGGTCATCAGCTGCTGAAATAAGTATGTTTGCCAGTACCAGTGTTAGAGGCATTTCTTGGTAAATTATCAAATGTTTAAAATATTTAATTTGGGAAAAGTGAAATCAAATAGTTATTATTTTTGAATATTTATAACTTAACTGATTAATTAGGTGATGATTGCCAGCTGTTTCACGGAGGAGGAGTCTATTTATAGGCGCTCAGCTGGAGGTGCTCAGTGTTTAAGAGGAACGGAGCATCGGTATAGTTATTCACCTCACCTCATGTCATGTTTTGTTATTTTGATTTTGAAAATAAATAAGTTACGAAAAAAACAAGAGCGCGATGTTGTCATTCCGGTGTGATCCGGAAGAGAAGCCCCATTAAAGTGGTGAAGTTTTAAAACAGCCGCCCCTACCGGTACGTGGATTATTTTCAGAAAATCACAGGAATACTATGACAATACAAGAAAAACAGGTAATTTGCTAAACAAATAAATTGATGGAACAATGTCAGGGGGTCAGCTTATGCACAGATTTCTTTAAAAATTTAAATTTGCAGGTCAAAATCGGGGGGTCAGCGTACACACAAGATCGGCTTATAGTCGAGTATATACGGTAGTGACTTCAATTAAGGAAGATGGAATAATAGAGAATCGGCTTGTCTTAATTGTACAGCCCATGCAATGTAGATTTTGTTCTGGTGGCAGAAGAGCAGGGAGGGCTGATTTTACTCTCACACATAACCGTGGAGTGCTTTTTAATCTGGTTGATGTGGGTTTTCTGGGTGTGGAAAAGGCCTGTGCTGTGTGCTGCAGGACTGCAGAACCATTTATTATATCATAAAATTAGTTATCAACTACACATAAACTTTGTCTTTTAAAGGCATAAATTTGTGACACTACTGACATATAAGGTTTATGTTTGCTTCTTTTACTGAACAGCATCCAGATCAATTACTGCAAATATTTTAACACTTTTCATTAGAGTGTGGTGCAGTTTCTTACAACTAAATACGGCTAATTAAGTCTAGATCAGATAATACAAGTTAAGACCTGGATTTTCCACTAACGGACAGTTTTGAGATATGTGAGACGTTCGCTATGCAAACTGTTCTTAGATGCAATCTAAGACGTGCCAATGTGTCATAGATGCCCAAGAAATATCCAGCAGCAGTGACAGCAATGAGTTACAGCCAATGAGAGCGCAAGACGTGACCAGAGAAACAACGGGTCATAGCAAAACACCAATCAGCATGCATCCATATTCTTTTGTTTTTTCAAATTGTTTTGCAAATCAGTGCGTAACAACTTGGATCCCTGCCCTCTTGTGGACATCCATCCTTTCCTGTGTCACTTCTTGCGAGTTTTCATGGCTATATAATTTCTTCCTGGTGAAAGATCTTGTGATGAGTAACCCTGACAACGATCAGTCATGTGGTTTGCAAACCACAACTTCAAGTAGAGCAATCTGATGTCTCTGACAGTCATAAGGCATATCCATGACCTTCAGCTGAACGTTTCTGTCTACTATACCCTAATGTTTGCAGCATTTGTCAACTTGTTTGAATTATTCATTGGTTGAATTTATGGGAGGCCTATGAAGAGGATGGCATTCTTTTGTTTATAGGGAAACTGAACCACAAAACTGATGCCAATCTTATAAAGTCATAACTTGGGTAGATGTTTCCACTTCAGTCCAAAATACTGAGTACTGGAGAAATTACTTATTAGTCTAAGATGTTGTGGCTGATATGCCTGTTAAATAAGTAAGCCAGGTCCCCATAAAATCTGAAGAAAATGTGTTTTATTTTGCTGTTTTGAAGAAAGAACTGAGTGCTCTTTGGGTTTTCCAACAGAACACCATGTAAAGACATTCAGTCTGAGGGAAACTGATTGAAAGCACCTGCTGGTAAGTACAGCAGTCAGAAAGGTTGTCAGACATTTCTGGCATGAAGGACCAAACAACAAGATCTCAGATCCTTCTGAACACAGACAAGACTGCATGCACGTCTATTTCAGTCTGCAATAAATATTACATTAGCCTGATGTCATGGGTAGAGTTCCACATTTAAAAAAAACAAACAAACAGTATTTCTTTCATTTAAAATTCCTGTACTTAATGGATCTTATGTCTTTTGAAAAACATCATGATGTCATGTCAAGAAGGTCATCAACGATTTTACCACAATTCCAATTTAATAGAAACTGCTTGTTCACCAAAAATGCAAGTTACACTTTTTTTTCCTGATGCTGTGCAATTTCCCAGGCAGAAAAAAAAAGAAAACATTAAACAACACAATCAAATGCATTTAACTGTCTGTACACACCAACTTTGGTAACTGCTAACAAATTGCAAACATTTTACAGCATAAAATAAGAAAGTAAACATCCTGATTTTAAAGCTACATGGGCAACTCAACTACTACTCCAAACAGCAATAAAAAGTAAACATTTACAATGTCCAAGAACCTTCTCATTTTACCATCCTGTGGCTGGTTTGTAATATACAAAGGAACAAGTCATGCAAAAGATGAAACGTGAATGACTTTTTCCTTCTTCTGGGCAAAGTGTGTTTAATTTTCTTTCATTGTAATCCACGTCATCTTACCATGTCAGTTATTTGTGTCTTTACCACTTTCCACCAAGGAGGTTATGTTTTCCCCCCACGTTTGTTGAGGGTTTTTTTTTGTTTGTTTGATTGGTTATGAGCAAAATTACTCAAAAGTTATGAAATTATTTTGACAAACCTTGGTGGAAGGGTGGGGCATGGCACAGGTAAGAACTCATTTAATTTTGTTTTTTCCAAACTATATTCATGGACAAAACTGGGATGTATAAATTAGATAAATCATATAAATTTAATTGCTTTAGAGTAAGAAATAGGACTAGAAACATCCAATAATCATAAATGTGTAGCTGAGGTGATGCTGATTCAGAAGCATGCAAATGATGTTGACAGACATTTTATAGTTACAGAAATAGATCTAAAAATATATTAGTTTTTTCTTTCTCTTTAGTCCAGCAGCTTATTAGAACCAAACTCTGTTTGGGCTTGTTCAGCCTTGGTGGAGGTATTAACTCTAACGAGTCCCTCCAGTTTAAATGAGACAAATTTGAGATTGTATGATTCTTTACACAAAAACATAAACATATCTGTGATAATCCATCAAACTCAACTGAAACAGACATATTATTGTAGAACACTAATGCAGTGTTTCAATACACGTAGCTCGTATATGATTTTGAGCAACAGCTGCTTATTTACAGTTCAAAGTTCATCACTCATCATTTTGTCTGATACAGTACTCGTTATGTCAGTTTCATTTATCATACAGAAGTCCATGAAACATGCGCTTGTGCCTGCACACAATCATACACGAAAACATAAATATATACACAAACATTCAACTACATTTAATCCTGATGTTTGTGTCAAGTTTATCTAGCCTGAAAACACTGATTCTGGTTTGGTTGATCTGCTGAAGCATCATTCACATAAACTCTCACGTTAGACAATCACGTGCTACATAGGTTATTATTTTCATTATTTTGACTGTTTAGACGTCTTTTCAGGATGGTGGAAAGACTTTGCTTGATTAACATCTGACTCCTGATAGGTTTGTTGTACCTGTTCAGGTGGGACAACTTGCACCTTTGGTTCTTTCAATGCTGCATTCATTGTGCCTTGGAACTGGGAAATCGTATATTCGAATTTATTGACTTGAGCTAAACAAAGTGGGAGATTATGTGAATGCTTCCATGAAAACATTTGTTTTGTTTGCTCTGTGGGACCAAAAGAAGCTGTGTTTTAACATTTGTGAGTTATTTACCTTTTCAAAACAGCTACTGCATTACTAACTTGTTGCTGCATTGATTAAAGGAAATGCTTCTCAGCGTTCATTTATAAAAATGAAAATCACTTTTACAGTGATCGTTTACAGTGTGAGCCACCCTATACTGAATATCAATATATATAATATATATCAATACTGAACTCAGGGTTGTAGAACGTGTTGCCAAACTTTCTGAGTAGTAATTCCAAGTTGAAGGGGTGTTTTTTTTTTTTTTTTTNTTTTTTTTTTTTTTTTTTACTTTTTTCCAGTGGGAGATCAGAAATTCCGAGTGCAAGTTGAATGCAGCATTAGTATATAGAATGTGGTGATCTCTCCACCCACCTGAAAAGAGGCCTAATCAGCCAGATTGCTAACACCTGTATGGGTGTGTAGGGCCTTTAATTGATAACATCATTTCTTTAGAAATACATTAGCATTGTGTTTCATGGTTTTAAGTAGCTAGCATCTGATGAACATCTAACAAAATAAACTTAACGGCATCATCTGTTACCAGCTAAAAGTACTGTAAAAATGAATAGCAACAGTTATTTATTCTAAATGGAAACTGAAGTGACCCTCTAATGGTGGATCTCTCTCTCTCTCTCTCTCTCTCTCTTCCCCCCCCGTGCGTGCGTGCGTGTTTCATTGTTTTGGATCCAAAATGGCCTCTCATAGAATTTGCCTCGATAGCTTTTTTCACATCTTATATCACATCTTGACAAAACAGTATGTGTGCTAACTTCATGCCAAAAATATCACCCCATACATAATGTAAGCTGCCGATTTAAAGCACATTTTACGTTTTGTAAGAAGTGAAAATATTGAAGATATTGAATTGAAAATATTGAAAATACTGAAGTATTTGAAGCATTCTGTTCTTTTAGTGTGACTCAGAAACAATACTGAATCAATCAATGCAGTTTGACAAGAATTCCTTTGGGTAAAACACTTCGAGACAGTTCAGAGAGAAATACACACAGGGTGACAGAGAGAGAGTGAGTCACTAAGCATGTAATCCTATAGCCGTCAGTACACAGCTATTCAGATGTAAAGACATGATCAATTCAAAAAATAAATTGCCAATTTATTCACACTTATTTAAAAAAAGGAATACTAAATCGAGTATAGAGTAAGTGTCATGGTGTGATATGCTGCTATTTAAAACACTGTATGACAACCTAACAAAAAGCAACTAGGATTCGGACCATACTCTCTCCATGCTGTAAAACTGCAGCTGTAGCTTTTTGAAATTTTATTCTCTGTCATTCCTGTAAGAAAAACTGTGTGTGTATGTGTGTGTCCACATGTGTGTACAGGTTCACATGTGAGCAACAGATTGCTGTAAGATGGAGTAGACTAGATGACCAGAGCCCACTCGCCCAGTTCAAAGTGTTCGGCGTGTCAGGATGAAGTGTTTTGTCTGCAGATGATGAGAGGACTTATAACAGCACAGCACCCTGCAGTTTGTTACACAAGCCGCTCAGATGGTCACCATTATAAAGCAGTGCTGTTTGCCTGCACACATTTCAGTTTGTCACAATTCTGAGAGGATGTCAAAGGACAAACTAGTTTCAAATCGTTATTGTGTTGGCATGTGACATGTAATCCTAACTATAAATATCATTCATCTCCTGTCAAATAAGCGGAAATGACTCTGTAGTGCAATACGATGCAGCCAAGCGAGTCACTGGAGGGTCAAACGAGAAGATTTTTATGGTGCACAAACAGTCCTTATTTTACATATTTAAATGTCATTTTAATTAAAGGTCTATTTTGAAACATTTGCAATGCTTTAATGTGTAAAAAAATACACTGATCCAATTCTACTCTTCCTTGCTGCAGCAGCACTGCGCACACTGGGTTAACACAGGCCGTTTTTTGGTACTGTCCATTTAAATGATGGACAAAATGAAATAGTATTTTAAATAGTTTCAAACTACAACAAAGATGTCTGAGTATCCAGAGCTGTGTTTGAGATGTTTGAGAGATAATACAACTTAGTCTTTAATTCCACACAGTGTGTAAAATATTTGCAACTATTAGGCACTATTTAGTCCCAGAGAGCATTTTGTCACAAAAAAAAGAAAGATAATTTTGTGACATGCATAGAGTCATGACTGTAAAAGAAACCATGACATCCGTGTTCCATATTGTTGTTAACTTGTTCCAGTATTCATGGCTGATCTCAACATTTCCCGGCACTTTTCTCATAGGAGAAAATAACGGCAGAAGCGAGCTCATCTCTTGAATCATATGTTGTGTGACTAAATCGGCCTGTTATTACAAACTGATGGGCCACCACTCCAATCTCAGGGTTCCAGCAGATTAATCTGCAACCATGCCATAATGAAATCACCCTCACATCACAGCACATTCCCATGGCTTGCAGCAGATCAGCCTTCAAAGCAGGAAAAACCATACTTGCTCTCTCAAGTGTTCCAGGTTCCCTGAAAAACCCTCCCAATCGGAGGTTCCCTTCCAGTACCTACACCCTGGAAAGCACCGGAAATGCTGTCCAAAATTTTTATTTTTTTAAAAGGGATTCGATGTTACTGGGGACAAAAATGCTGGCAATGAAACATAATTATTGAGGCCATCAGTCATTTGGCTTTTAAGATGTTCAGTCCTGCCAGCAGCAATCCAGATAAGCGATCCCCTGAAAAGAATGTGACCCTTCAATAAAGCCAACCCAATCTCCCACAAAACACACTAACATTAATATTCAATATTCATGGCTCCGTGACAACACTCAGTATGAATGCAGGAAATAATGTGGAGTAAATCTGGTGGATGTCCGTCTCATTCTGTTAGCCAGGTTAATTTTTTACTATTTAACATGACTGCAATATTTTCAAATCTTAATCAAGTTTGTGTTTGGTTGCCTGTCTTTCACATCAGTCACACTTAGTATGGTTAATGACGCATCCAGACAGGAATATCCAAGTAAAAAACACGGGCAGTGAAACTTTCATTTTTTAAAGTTTGGTTACGACTAATGAAACAATGCCATACAACAATGGTTACTCAAATACATCAAATACTTTTTTTTTTATGATAAACGTTTTACAGCGCTATGACTGTAGCCCTTCTTACTTCAACACTCAGTTACAAACCTTTGATCAAGCAAATGATTTATTTGCATGGCCCTCACTTCAAAGCAAACGGTTACATAAAGTTATGTCTTCCAGATTGTCAGTGAGGAGACTTGTTAGTCAGTGAGGGACACCTCGAGGTTACTTGGTTAAGAGACCAACGTTCGGAATCTGTTGGAGAATACCTTATGTTTCAAACTAGCGTCAGTTAAGATTTTGAGGCAGTGAAGACCGATTCACTGATGTAAACTGCATGTTTCAGTCATCCAGAGGGCAGTCTTGTTCATCTGCATTATTCTGAGAGAGTTTGAAGTTTCTCATGGTCTGAGTAACCCTTACACTATAATCACAAACAGACACTACACCTGAGGCCTTACACCAAGTACATACATAATTCCACAAGGCATACTGAGCTACTCAAAGCACCAATCAGGGCTGCATGAAAAAGTGTCCTGCACTGTTGATAGCATTTTTTTTTTCCCCAAAGAACAACTGAAGAAATTGTCCTTATTTGGTGGTATGGGATCAGACTTAAAATGGACCAGTTAATCAGTTGGTCAACTAAGTAGCAAAGATTCTTGAATGTTCTTCATCATGTTACACTTCTGCCAAGATAGACATCAAAATAAAATTACATAAGACGTTCTACAGACACAGTGTAGAAAATCTATGGGATCATTCCCCTGATAGGTTACTCACAGATGATTTATCCCCACCTGGACTTAATTGTGGATGCTACCAGGAACTGTGGGAACTGATGAAAGCTGAAAGCTGAGCACAAAGGCTGAAGTTCTTCCTAGGCAGCAGTGTTTAGTGAATGCCACAGAAAGCCTGCTCTGCTCCAATCAAGTTGTGCAATGTCTGGAGAGGTATGCGTCACAAATAGCTGTTTACAGCATCACATATTGAAGAAAAAGAATAGCTGCAGCATTGTAGCTGAAATGATAGGTTCCTATCAACATCCTTGGGCAGAGATATGGGGCTTTCCATGAAGGAAGTATTCTTCTGTTTTCAAATTCATACCAGTAAATTGTAGTACCATGAAGATATTGTCCTAGAAATCATAGCTTTCTATGACCTTCCTTGGCTCAGATATGGGGGTGGTTATATGAGAACTTTTATGTCCATATGGAAGGTTTTTTTTTTGTCCATAAGAGGTGTCCATATGAAACTTTTTTCCATATTGGATCCCTTCTGCGCGCACANTTTGTCCATAAGAGGTGTCCATATGAAACTTTTTTCCATATTGGATCCCTTCTGCGCGCACACACACACACACACACACACACACAACACCACATCTGGAACATCCTGTATCATATAAGGAGACAGAGAGAACACGTCCATGATAATTGTCATATAAGTGCGTGTTCGTGTGTGTGTCAACATGTAAGTGCACACTCATCGACATTGCCCCTCTGCAGCCAGCCGCATAGAATGAAGATTAACGTGTCTTTCCACCTGTCCACATGTGCGGTTTGACAACACCCTGCTCATCAGTGAACATGCTCCTGGCATTGTTTTATGGCTCGAGCTCTACCAGCTCTGAGCCTCCCAACACCTGTACAATAAATCATCTGCCTCCTCCTCGGTGTTACATAACCCAGCAGGGGTTTACTGAGACCGAACACGGTGTAGTATAGACCCGTGTGCAGTGGAGGCCTGAGCAGGGGCATCTTCCCACCCTGGTGGCTGGAGCACATGGGCGTCACCACAGCTGTTTCAACGAGGAAGCCTACCGTCACAAAACATGGTGTTTGAGGCAACAAGCAAGAGTGCCACAAAGCTCATTTCTGTTTCCTGTCCAGTAAATCTGAGAAAGTAAAAGATGGAGAAACTAAAAGAATGAACAACTTAGTGAAGTCGGAAGGATTTATTTTGGTCGACCAGGGTTCAGGAAGAAGAAAAAGAAGAAGTCCTGTTTATTTTCTGCACTGAAGATGTGAGGTGGCTGGCATTTAGGGTATTTCCAAGGCTTGAGAGGATATGAAACACTCCCAGTGGATCATCTGTACAAGTGCTGAAAAACCACAATGAAAAAAATACTGGTCCACGGTTTAAAAAAAGCCAAAGACTGTATACGTCAAAACAATTATAAGTTCCAAAGCACACTGCAATAAAAACAGCCAATCACAAGGTGTGCTGAAACTAAAGAAGAATTCAGCTTTCAGCTGTTTAAATCAATTTATTTTTGTAGCCCTCTCACTCAGTGAGGTTTTCCTATTCATCATAGAAGGTTAGGTAATCTATTTGCCACCCACGAATGCATGGGAGGTACACTAAGGAGAGTCTACGCCAAAATAATCTCAGGCTGTTATTCTGCTCCATGCTAGGATGACCTTTTGTGCTTTAAACGTTGGTAAAATGCTATTAACTCCCATGAAGCTACTTAAACCCAATCATTTGAGAGCTTCTCATTACCAATAATGCATAAAACATCAGGCACCATAATGAAAATCAAATATGAGCAATAAGTTTAACAATTGCAACCCTCAAAACTGTCCATACACATACTTAATATATGCATCTAAGCCTTTTTGTTACCAAGCGTTGGCACAAATAGAAATCCACGTTAAGGATGATCTGCATTACTTACAGTTCCATGGAGAAACAGAGACAGTCACAGAAGACACTGATAAGACCCAGATGTGTCTGCAAGATCCTGAGTAGTAGCAAATCTCCTCATGCCTGTGTAGCCTGAGTGTCGGGTCCTGAGCTCACTAATTAAAAGACCAAACACAGTAATAAATTCACTGTTCATCATTTACCTGCATGTCCATATGAATATACACTATTTTAAGCACTACTGCTATACTCACTCGGGATCTCTGTGTACAAAGGATTGCTTTTTTCACACAAACACACTTCTTTCTTCCACACCAGCCAGGTGCCATGCTAACTAGCACTTCTGCTCACAATTAGTCACAGCGACGTTAGCGTCAATTTTCAGGTTAACTGCACTTCAAACAAAGTTGACAACTCTTCAACAGGTAGTTACATAAATCTGGAATTAATGCAAATATTATCCACTGTATCACCAGAGACATTTAGAAAGTGAGTTTTATGTAAACTAATTGCATAACTTGTCTCACCGTTGCTCACCGCCAGCTTCTGATAAGTCCCGCCCATCCATAAATCTGATAGGTCAATATAGTATTGGGCGGACATTACCATTGGCCAGTACACGTGATTGACGAGTGACTAACCCAATCACATAAAATATGCCCGGACCACACAGTTTGCGGGATATGTGAAAAGAAATAATCAAATAATTAACTCTGACCAAGTAACCAAAACAATGTAAATGTTATTAACCCTTTAGGTACCAGAATTATTATCAGAATCATTCTGTTGAACAAAGTAAAAACCTTCACATTAAACAATTAAGTCATTTTAGTGCAGGACACACTACATTTTCATAAATTGGTTCCTCTTCCTAATTTTTGGAATGCCTATTTGGCCGCTCTTAGAAGTCCCCATCACTGCTGGGAGGGCTGAAGTCAGCCATGTACTACCTCCATAACATTTGGTGCCTGCTGTTTCTTTTGACCTGTTGGAGTTGAGCTTCAGCATAATGGAAGTTCCTCTTAACAGTTCTGAACAACCAGTCACTAATGCAGTCACAAGACAATAACTCTCTGCTGCTTACCCATCCACATTGAAATTGTGTTCATAGAAACACATTTTTTTTACCCATGTATGCCCAAAACTCAGTGTAATAACCATTACGTGGTTAGCATTGTTAGCATTTCCCATGAGGTTTTGACAGCATGCCAATGCCCCAATGATTAAATGTTAACATCAGCTAATGTAGCATTAAAATGTAAGCTCAAGTATAAGGTATAATGTAAGTTTTTGTATATTCTTTGTGAAAACCATATACACTCAGTATATACAGTATAGTGGCTAGATTGCAGTTGCTAGAGCAAACAAACCAAGAAAAAACAAACAAGTCTGTTTCAGGTGTTGGGATGTATGAATTTCATATGTTGGATCTTTGCAGTAAAACCAGATATGGAAACCGTGTGATTTAAATTGTGATGAGACCTCCAAACTTCTGGGATGTAAACCAGCTGTGGTTTCCATATGAACAAAATAAAGACATGAGATGGAGAGAGGAAAAAGTGATGTGAACACAAATTGAAATAAATAACAGCTACAAAGTGTGACTGTGCTGTGCTGATATGATCTCATGAAATCAATTCTTTGCAATCACAGTCCAATCACAGAGAGATGCCAAGCCTGGAACTACAAGGCACTTAACCAAGAGCCAATAACAGCTGACGTGTGTGTTTGATAAAATGAGTGAATGCAGCTCCACACACTATGTTTTTGTTCCTTAGTGTTGGTAAGTGCAGATAGGCTCCCACTGGTTTCTGCTAAGACTGTTTGGAGTTGCGGACTTTCAAAACACAAGTTTCTGAAACTCCCTCTCAGTGTAGCCAAGTGTTAATGCAAACCCTTTGACTCTACACGAGAGAGAATGGAAGGGG